>CAUYON010140960.1:0-15123 GCA_963573935.1 Arctocebus calabarensis
TTTATATAGTGATCAAGGAAATGTCATGAAGGATATCTGTAACAGTATGATCAAAATATTTCTGAATGTATATGAATCGTGCCCTGTGATTGCACCAATGTACATAATTATGATTCAATAAAATTATTAAAAAAAAAAAAAAGACTATGTGGGAGGAAGCCAAGTTGTCTCAGTGGCTGCACACATGAGACCCAGCCAGTATTTTCATTGCTACCTACCTAATCTCCAGCTCATCAAAGACATATAATTAAGTTCAGACAAGAATCAAAAATTGCATAGCTTATCGATGGATTGCTAAGCAATAATAATTGATTATGTTATGCCACTGTTAGTTGCCTGTTACATGGCAATTAACACCTACCATTAACATATTCTGTATACATTTGGTTCTGTATATTGTACATGAAAATAATTTCAATGATAATATGTCAATATTGAGAAATTAAAATTATGTCCAGTAATATTATTAAACTTTATGCTATTAAATTCTCATGACAGAAAAGAGCTTTGCTGATTATTATTCTATTACCTCTCAGTCATTAGCCTACTCACCTATGCTCTCCTGTGTCATTTTAGAACTGGGAGCATGTAAATTGTATTTCTGCAGCTCTTCTGCCACCTGGACTAGCTGTCAAATTTTGCCAGTGGGAAAAAGTAGGAGGAGATGAGAAGATAAGAGGAGAGAAAAAGTTATAGTTCTTTTCTTTATTCTCTCACTTTTCCTTTTTTGAACATTAATCCAAGTGGCACTCTTCTCTTCAACCTACTCTAAACTTTCCCTAAAGGGACCTTTGGTCATGTCATAAGACAGCTGTGTATAAAGGGAAAGGAAAATATTGTCTTTTAGGAATTTACACTAAATCCTAGGTTCTAAAACTTCACTGTGGTCCATGCTTATGGTGGGATCACCTGGGAGTCAAATGATATATAGAGTTTTAGTTTGAGTTACTTCCTATCACGCCCAAGGGATCGACAACATGTCTTTGGGTTATTTTCCCAGTTCCTAAGTATGCAACTACTATAGACTCAACAACTAGAGAAATCTCTACACCATCCAATTAATCCATGGAGACTATCATTTGAGGAAGGTCAATGGAAATGCCAGGAACTTCTTTCTACCAACGTAGTAAATAATACATAATATATTATCTATGTGGAATTTCAGAGACCAGTGTCACTATCAAAGACTTAAAATGTAAATATTGTAAAATGTAAAGATGACACCTATTCCTATTTTTTGCCTCTTTGGCTTGGGCTAAAGACTGCTGAATCAATATCAATACAGTAGGTTGATAATTAGTATGGATTGTGATAAAATTAATTAGATGGTGACTTCAATTGCAGGTGAAATTTATTATAGAACCAGGCACATTTCTCTACATCTATTTACAAAGACCACCAGAAGCACTTTTAATTGCTATCAGAGGAAAAGTACTACTTCACTCTCTTATATGAGGGCCGTGTCAATGCCCATGTTCCTTGCCATAGTACGAATAGTCAACTGAGAGATAAATACACAAAACTGCTAAAGCTTGCAATGCCATTTTAGTTTTCAAAGACCAATGGTCTATGGCATGCCAGAATATATAATCTAAAATAAAAAGGAAAAAACAACATGTTCTGAACCTTGAAATCCTTACAACCAAGAAATGGGTCACATGTGTTGAGCATATTGGATATTGGGACACCATATGCAACATTTGTGTATATTTCAGTGTCCTATTTACTGAAGATCTCATAAGACTTTCAGTTTTTAGGGAGGCATAAAGCAAGAGAATTCTTTGAAGATTGTTCAGACTTCTGTTCTGATTAGCTTTTACAACTAAGTTGACCCAATGGTACTTGAAGAGTTTATTGTAAGGCAGGATACTGTATGATGATGATTTTCACTCAGTGTGTGTGGGCAAACTGCTGTGCTATGAGAGGATCTTAGGTGTGCCGTGAAAATTTCCTAGGGTCATTAATTCAATTATTTTTGAAAGAAATTCAAAACACAGGAAGTGTATTCTTTTTTTACCCACCCTTTTTGATTAGCATAATTTAAGTGTGTTGTGGAAATTTAACTACAGGTTCAAGTGTGCCTTGAGATAACAAAGGTTGGCAAACACCTCTATATGGAGTATGGAGTGACTACCAACTGTCATTCAGAAAATTATAGCACTTAGAGTTTGGGAGTTTCTTTTTTGAATAATTATTTTTCTCTGAGGAAAATCTTCCTGTTCCTGCATTCTTCTCAGTTGTTGGGAACCTGAGTTGTGTCTAGCAACCGGCCATTTGTGGTTCGTATCCACTGGTGTAGAGTTCTAGGCTACCAAAGAAGGAATGTTTTTACTGTAAGGGCAGTCAAAGAGTAAACAACAATTCAACTAAATTGGAACACAGGACTAGACCCTTAGAATTTGAGGCTTCTTATGCCACTGAACCTATAGACAAAGAAGTAGATGTCTATACTGCTGGATTACTGGTCCCCATTGCCATGGGGGAATTTTGGAGGTTGCTGACACAAAATGGGGGCAGAAAGAACAATGTCTATAACTTAGAGGATTTTCTATAGTTTTCTTGGTACATTAATGGCCAAAAGTTGATGAAAAAATAGCATGACCATTCAAAGACAGAACTGCTTAAAAACAGTGTGTGGGGGGAAATGAAGTTTTAGTTATCTCATAAGATATACAACACTGACCAATTGAGATGCTGAATGAAAAGAAAGAAAACATGAAATGACTTGTATAAGAAGGAAGTTATGATAACAAACTCTAGCTTCATTACCATTTACCAAGTCATTGTGACTGTGTGTATTTTCTTCCTTTTATGATCTGCCTATCAATCATTCAACTCTCATCTATCTACTATATTTTTACCTTTTTCATTTCTCTATGATTTAAGACTAGTAGTAGTGGTTAATTTCCAAATTTAGTCTTCTGTTTATAGAATATTTAAGAGTGGGATGGTGATTAAACTAGAAGAAGAATTAATGTAAAGCAGAAATGGACACAGTAGCTATTTTTCCCCCATTTTTGAGAAAGAGTAAGAGTTTTTTTTTTCCTTCAGTACTCTTCTGCTAGTCAAAAATTAGCCTACCATCTGTAATATACCTTAGGATTCTGTATCCCAAAGTTCCTTTGCAAAGATCTTATTAGGAAGAGAAGATATTCCTTTTATTTTCCTTTTGTATTCTACTCTGCCATTTTTTAAAACTGTTAGCCTGACAAGCTTCCTGCTCTGACCTAAATGCCCCCTTATTTAATAATAACAATCTGTTCTCCAAACTATAGATTCCTGAAATCCTGAGGAGATCCTGAGGAGAAAACCCATTATCCAAGTTACCAGATTCTGAAAGTTCTATCTTCTCTGTGACATTTTTTTTCTCTTGGCCAAGGAATGATAGCTTCTTCCCGAAATCTCTAATCTGTAGATGGCTTTCTCTCCCCCCCCCCTTTTTTGCCTTTTTATACCAGTGACACACTTTCATTAAATTGTATTATAATGAAATACCTAATATGGCTTATGTAAGTTTTTATTTTTTTTTCTTTTTGGACATATTATAAGACTATTATAGTCTCAATTTCTATGGTAATAAACATTGTGATTTTCACTGAGTATATGCTTACCCAAAGTAAAGTTCTCAAATCTCAGCTCCTTTAATGCTATATTTAATCACTTGACAAAATTAGACCTAAGAATAAGTGATAGGATGTCCTCAAAAGGAGAGGGGAGATCCTTTTCATTTCCTGTTTCTTCCCTACTTTAGCTGGAAGGTAAACATGAAGTGAAGACATTCTGAACCTCTCATAGAAGGGAGACATCTCAGGAGTATGGAGATTAAGGCATAAGATAGAAGGAAACTGAGCCTCAGATATATCATGGAGTGGGACTTCCTTGCATGTATATACTTTCAAAGGAAGAGAAATTTTGTCCTACTATTTTAGGTCTCTACCACAAACACCCAAATGAAACACCAATAAATACATCTACAAAATATGTTTTAATTCTTCTAATTAGTAATAACAATACAAATTTTAAGTAAGTATGCTGATAATAAAAATTTCTCAACTTTTCATGTAAATTAGTCTTAATTTTCAGCCCTTTCACCAAAACTAGAATCAATGCAAAACAAGTAGAATTTTCTCCTTTTCTGTGTGCTTCCACTTGCAATAATTCTGTCTATGAACAGCAGAACAATGAATTGGCTGGTATATGCCATAGTTTTATGTGTTGGGGTGGAGGAAAGAAAAGAGAGAGAGAGAGCAAGTGTGCCTCCAGATTATTAATAAAGCTTCCAAAGTAATGAAAAGTCTTCACTTTATCTTAGTAACTTAAGGATCTAGAATATCTTCTATTAAATGTATGTGAAAGAAATTATTTTTTCATTTTTGTTTGTTACACTTATAAAGTCATGTGGCACATAACTGTATTTGGTCAGTGACAAAACGCACATGTGATGGTGATTCCATAAGGTCATAATGGAGCTGAAAATTTTCCATTGCCTAGTGTTGTTGCCTTCAATGCTATTCTGCTAGTACCAATGGTACTTCATTATTTCTGGTCCTTAGTCACCAATATTCCATCAGCGCAAGAGGTCCTTTGTCACCAACGATCGATCCATCATCGCCAATGATCCTTCTTTGCCTGTGGTCCTTCTTCACTAATGGTCCTTAATCACCAGTAGTCCATCAACACTAGTGGTCCTTTTTTATCTATGCTCCTTCATCACCAATGGTCCTTCAAGTATCGTCATAGTACAATTCATTACTTATATCTTTGTGGTAGTGGTGATGTTGGTGAGGTAAACAAACTTACTGTGCTGTAGTATTTTCATTGTAAATTTTCCATATTAAGACATGATTAGACACTCAAATACTTATCATTGTATTACAATTGCTTTACATGTTTGTAACGTAGGAGCAGCGGGCCATCCCATGCAGTCTAGGTGCATGATAATATACTATCTCATCTAGGTTTGTGTAACTAAGACTCTATGATGTTTGCACAATGATGAAATTGCCTAAGGATGTATTTCTCAGAAAGTGTCCCTGCTGTCAAGTAACAAATGACTGTATTTAAACTTTCTAAAGTGGAGCGAGTATATTTGTAGTAAGACAATTTTAAATATAGTTTTTGTGCCTTATGCTAAATTTGTATGCCTTGGTAAGGCACATAACAGGGTGAAACACTTATCCTCCAGGATAGTTTCAAGTGAGATATATTTAGATCTTTTGTGACAGTTCTTTGAATAATACACATCATGCACACTAATATGTCCATAGAGAGAGGAACCTTACAGTAGCTGCAGTAAGTAGTAGTAAATGTAAACTCTAAAGGAACTCAAAGACTTAATGTTCTATATTGCTTAATTATTTTACCAAAAATGTTTCTCATTGGAAGACATCAAAAGGTGAAAAGTATCAGAATTTTTTTCTTTATTTAATAAAGTAAACTAATTTTTTTCTTTACAGTTTAAGCAGCACTGAAAAGATCACTTAGTAAGTAAGTAGATTAAAACACACTCTTACTAAAATTCATAGTTTTTTTGTTTTTGATATTGATTTTCTTTTAAGAAATTTTCTTTTAATGTTGAGAACTCAATATTTTTGTTAAAGAAAGAAATCTTATTTGTACTTTTATGCTACTTTATAATATTTCTTTTTCTTTCTCTTTCTTCCTTTTTTTCTTTTTTTATTTTTTTTTTCAGTTTTGGCAAGGGCCAGGTTTGAGCCCATCACTCCCAGTATATGGGGCCGGTGCCCTACTCCTTGAGCAATGGGTGCTGCCCTTTATAACACACCTTAACACATGCATTTAAATCTAAAATAAGAATCCTTTAAACACACTGCAGTTAGTATTGTGTGACAGAGCTTATGAAAGAGTTAAATTAAAATTCAATATTTTAACATTTGCTGAATGAGGAGGTAAATTTCTCTGAAAGTACAGCCAGGCAAGTTCAGAAAAACATATATTCAATATAAAAGCACAACTATATTGATCTACAAAATATTTTTCTATTGTCTTTTACTCCATTTAACATTTCTTCTAAATTAATATTTTCTAAGCATTCTTTCATGCATGACATTATAATTATTACTAGTCAAATAAGAAATTCTGTTTCCCTCACAGAGGTAAAATAATCTGCTAATAAGAATCCAAAATAATTATTTTTCAGAACTTATTAAGACTAAATAGGTATAAGTAGACAAAAAGAGATCTGAGTATTACCAAATTCCTATAAATAAAAGGAATACCACACTACTATATCATTGAGACATGTTACTGTTTCCACTGGGAAGAGGCAAAATGATGAACTTTGTGTTCAATAAATCCAGAATTTGTGAGGCCTTAATTCTTGGAAAAAAGAAGTCCTCAATTTCAGTATCTGATTTAGCATCCAGTTACATATTTGTTCCTCAATATCTTCTTGGCTTTCCACATTACTACTGATTATGTTAAGATGTTATCATAAGCCAAAGATCATGAAATATTCTTTCATATATTCTAGTTGGTTCTAAAATTTTCTGAATTAATAAATATTTCTTTCTCTCTCTCTCTCTCTATCTATATATATACTATATATATACACACACACATTCATACATATATATGTATACACATAATCATGAAAATAAATTCAAATATGTATTTTTTTTATAATTTTATTGAATCATAATTCTGTACATTGGTGCAATCATAGGGCATGATTCATATACATTCAGAAATGTTTTGATCGTACTGTTACAGATAGCATTCATGGCATTTTCTTGATCACTATATAAAGACATTGATACTCTACATTTAATAAGTTTCACCAGTACCCTGCTAAGATGCACCGTAGGTGTGATCCCACCAATTGCCCTCCATCCACCCATACTCCCCCCCCTATGTACACACACATATACCATATAAATAATACCAAATTATTCAATTTCTTCAAATCTAAAAATTAATTATTAAACTGGCAGCAATTTGTGCTAAAATTACAATTTTCCAAAAGACAGGGAAAAGTAGTTTTTATTATAAAATACTTCATATAAAATTTGTGCATTTAAAAATAATTATGGGTTTGGGTAAAGTACAGTCATAATAATCAGTTGATTCAAGCTTATTTGGTAATCTTTATATTTTTAGAAGTGTTATTGACTGATTTATGTTTTTCAAAAATAATTATAAGTAAAACATTTCTGAGGCTACTATTTATTTCCTTGCTGAGATCTAGTAGAATTAACTCTATGAATCTGGGAACTCCTGTGTTAGGCGTATATGTATTTATAATTGTTGAATTGCTCCCTTAGTCATTATACAATGACTTCTTTCGTCTTTTTTACTATTGGTGATTTAAGGTCTACTTTATCTGATATGAACCCAAATACAAAATCATGTACTTAGAACCAACTAATCTTTACTAAACATACAACAACCTACCCTGAGAAAAGGAAGCTATATTCAATAAGTGGTGCTAGAGAAATTGGATAACCCCATTCAGAAGAATGAAACAGGACCACTCTTTTTCATAATATGCCAAAGTTAATTCAAGATGAATAAAAGACTGAAATGTAAGCCATGAAACCATAAAAATTCTAAAGGAAAACGTTTATAATCATTGACCTAGTAAAGAATTTATGACTAAGATCTCAAAGTTGAAAACAGTGATAATAAAAAAAAAATTAAATGCGACTTAACAAAATTAAAAAGCTTTTGCACAGCAAAAGAAGTAATCAACAGATTAAGTAGAAAATGTACAGAATAGGAGAATATGTTTTAAACTATACATTTGATAAAGGACTAATATTCAAAATCTACAAAAAAATCAAACAAATCAGCAAGGAAAAACAAACAACCCTATCAAAAAGTGGGCAAAAGACAACAGAAGTTTTTCAAAGAAGATAATCAAACAGCCAAGATATATATAAAAATATACTTAACATTAATAATAAGGGAAGCACAAATTAATGTCATCATGAGATACCCATTTACCCCTGTCAGAATGACCATTATTTAAAAAATTAGGGAACAGTAGATGCTAATGTGCACGCAGAGAGAAAGGTATGCTTGTACACTGTTAGGGAGACTGCAACTTAGGACAAACTCTATGGAAGAGCATGGCGATTCTTCAAAGAAAGAAATGTATATTTACCACTCAATCTTACAATCCCTCTACCGGGTATCTATCTTATTGCAACCCCTTAACACCTTGTTGACATTGCCACTGGAAGGAAACAGGCCTGACACATATAGAAGTACAAGCTTGCAAGAGGTGGGCTAACCATTAAGTGCAGGGTAGCCCCAAGCAACCTATGCAGTAGCTTGAGAAGGTACATGACCAGTGAGGGAAGTATTAGATAATGACTGTGTGCTTAAGGATTCCCACGCCCTGGGACTCTCTCTGGGTGACTCCAGACGGTGTTTAAGCTTTAACACCTGGGGATGAGTTGTCCACGGGTCTGCCCCTAAGCTGCAAAACTAGCTCTCAGTGTCTTCTACACTACCTAAATTAAAAGAGGTTATTTAATCCAAATGCACTCGAATGTTTAGTAAGTAATTCAGGTATGCTGAGATGTGGAATCAATTAATTCATGTGTGGATAAATAAAATGTGGTATGTATATACCACGAAGTACTACTGAGCCATGAAAAGGAATAAAGTAATGTTATTTGCTGCAACTTGAGTGGATCTGGCAGACACTGACATAAGTGAAATAGGAAAACAAACACCACCAGTACTCACTAATAATTGGGAGCTAAACACTGGGCACACACGTACACAAAAAGATGCAAAGGACATTGGAAAACAGAAAGGTAAGAGGTTGGTGGGGGTTTCAGGGGTAAAGATTTACCTCTTCAGTGTAATGAACGCTATTATTCTGATAGGCACATTAAAACCCTGAGATAAGCATCATATAAGGTATCCATGTAACAAAAACATTTGAAGCCTCTTAATAATTTGAAATAAAGAATAATTTCTAAGCCAAACATTAGAGCTTTCTGAAATGACATTAATTCATATATTAATTTTCTCTACACAAAATACATTTTCTTCAAATACTGTTAATAACAATACACAATTAACAGTTATTAGCAATACATAGATGCCTCTATGGGGTCAATTTCTGCTCATTAGTATACCTCAGTATCTCTTAGTATCTAGTAGAGAGTCTTGCCTGTAACACTCAACAATTTTTTACTGCTTAATTACTTACAATGTAAAGTAACTATATAATTTAATCAGAATTCAATAGCACTGGTTATTTAAAGAAATCAAAGCCAATCACTGGCTCCAAAGATGAATTGTGATTATTCTAACCTAATCATGGTGATCCCACTATTCTGCTAGGGGATTTAGGAACATGGGAGAAGACAAACCTTGATAGCTATTTGGAGACAAAAAGAATGTCAACCCAAATTTGCACAACAATATTTTTTCCATTTTTTGGACCTTTTTTTCAGGTTAATATGAGAGTACAATTATATTACAATGTTTGCATTTATTAGGTAGTGCACCTGTTGTAGTCGATACAACTATATTGATAGGAAGGACTTTTATTAAAGTTCAAGAAGAAAGAATGTATAGTTGCATTTTTTTTTATTAAATCATGGTTGTGTACATAAATGCAATCATGGAGTACAATGTGCTGGTTTTATATACAATTTGAAATATTTTCATAAAACTGGTTGTATTGTTGCATTCGTTATTGTGTACAGACATTTAGTAAGTTTCACCTGTACCCTTCTAGGCTGCACCATAACATTTACAATTGCATTTGTGAATTGCAGTATTCTTACACCCATTAAGAGAAATAAACAGGGTGAAGTAAATACTTGTACATCAGGGTGAAGAGAGAATATAAGAGTAACACCGAGTTTGTTAGTCAATTAATGCTGAACATAAACTATCTTCAGATTTTGGAATGTCTACAATAATATATTGATTTACTAAACTGGCTAATCTCAGTTGAAGTTTTTGTTACTATAATTAAAAATATCTTAAGGAACAGAGGTTTTATTCAGCTTTTAGAAATGTTGAAAAATTTAAGAAAACTACTGGCAAAACAGGTGAAAGAACTGTTTTTTTCCACATGAATATTTCATTAACTTTCTTTGATTTTTGATTAGACATAGTTGTAAAAAGAGATTATTAAGTGGATTTTCCCAATATCTCATTATTTTAACTAGAAAGCAACATTATGGCCATTAAAAAAGTATGACTCTTGTTTAGTAGCTCTATATCTAAGATGTAAAGCATTGCTCCAAATTTGTTTGCAAAATCTTTGTTAACATAATACTGTTGCTCACAATCTATAGTTGTAGAATATTATATTATTACTTAACTTTGTTCCTTGATATATAGAATGATAATAAGAGTAATGGTGTTGGAGTTATTGTAAAGATTTAAAAAGATAACACATGTATAATGTCTTTTTCATCCTCAGTAATTTAAATTTTTTACTTTCTCAACAATTTTGCAGGGCACATTTATTTGCTACAACAACTTCAACTCAAGAATCTTTTCATAACTTCACATATTCTATATTTGTTTTGTAAAATAAATGTAATTCGTGAACACTCAATTAGTCTATAAACTTACATGATAGCATAATAAAAATAACTAGGATCTCATTCCAGTTATGTATTTGAAGCTTTAATTCATAATGCATATTTTTAAATTTAAAATACACTGTTTTTGAGTCCCCCCGTCTCATAAGTCCATACATAATACACAATCAAAAAGGCATGCACATAAGCTAGAGGTCTAGGGAACATAATTCCCATTTCCTCCAAAACAATAGTCTTGCGCAAAAGAAAGGTTTTATGTGAGCAGATTCTGATGCTGTATTGTATCAGTATAGCTAAGTTATGCTCTGCTAAAAATTTCTAAAAAGTTATCAGTAGTTTTAATTTTTCACTCATGCCACATGAGCAATTTTTGGCGGGCTCATTGTATCCAATTAGACATCCAGTGTAATGAGAATGGAAGCTCCATTATATTATGATGCTTCCACATTGATGCAAGGATGCAGAGATGCTGATGATAAAGGACAACAGGACAGAACATCCTGATCCAATCATGAAATGCTTTGGACCCCAAATGAAGCATTTTTCTTGGCCAAAGCCTATCACATGGTAACAAATTACTTCAGAGTTGGGCGAAGGGTAGAGAATAATTCACCATTTAGCTGGTAGAAGATAAGAACCAGATATTAGTAAAAATTAGAAAAGTTAACCATGTATGTGACTTTTAGCCAAAGCTAGTAGGTGTGTGATGTGAAGTAAGTTGCTTAATTAATTTTGAGTTTTACCTTCCTTAGCGATGAGAAACTTTATGGTGTTATGTTGAATATTAAATTAGAAAAAACATACATTAGGCAGAAGGCACATAACACATACAAATATTTCCTGCTCACATTCCATTGACCAGATGAGACATCATAGATGAGATAGTGTTCTAATGCTTTTCCAATCGATATTTCCATAAGTGTTCACCATAAGTGTACAATGTATAATTTCAATATGTTTCATGTTCTTTTCTGCATGTGCTAGGTTCTAGACTTTAAACACAAAGTCTTTAAAACACTTAGTCTGGCTGGGATAAAGTATCCAGTAACAATCAATTCTACCTCTTAGTGATTTAATACAACAAAGGTTTATTTCTTTTTCATGTAAGATCCCTGTGGATTTGAGGTATTTCTCCAGGCTAGCCTTCTTTCATGGTGGGGCTTAATTCAGGACAATTCAATTTTTTGATCCTGAAATCTCAACAGTAGTCCTCTTACATCAATCATAGGAGGAAGAGAGAGTAAATGATCTATAGAATTGCTCATGAGTCCTTCCCTGTCTCAGGGCCTGAATGGTGAACCTTTTTGCTTCCCTTTCAATACCAAGTGTTCCTCATATGAAGGTCAACACTCATTGTGTTACACTGCAAGGCAGGGTGAGAAGTACAATCTTCTCTGTGCCCAGAAAAAGGAAAGGTACAAGTGAATGTAAATAATATCTACCAGAAATATTTCTTATTTGATAAAAACGAACAAATATTAGGCCATAACTTAGGTGGATTTAGATTTACTCAACAAGTATTATAAAGTTTAATATTTAGAAGGAAATGATTACTATATGAACACTTTTATTAATAGTCTTACTCTTGCTTTAGTTCATTCCTCCTTTCTTCCCTTCTTCTCTCCCTCTCTTCCTTCCTTTTCCCTTCCTGTCTGTCTCTTTCTTTCTCTTTTTCATTTAGGTCATTATGTATCAAATGATTCAATAGCATAAAGATAGGGGAAAAACAAAGAAAGCAACTTTTATTATCTCTCAAAATTTATCAGGAAAGAAAAGCATATCACTAGATAAGATAATAGATTTGTGAAAGTTTTTCTAGGTACAGTAAAATAGCTTACACTTACAAGTAGGATCTATTTCCTAGATTGGAGGTCATAGGAGAGAATCAGAGAAGGCAGAATAGAAATGAGATGTGTGTGTGCTGAGGGCCCTGGATCTGCAAAGACCTGTGGGGAAGAGCAGAGCCAGCCATAAATACAGGCTGCCCAACCTCCACAGCCATAAATATGGCCTGGTGAGGACAGATGAAAGTAGATGGAACTAGATGGATCTGACTCCACACCACAGATGATGTCAACTCCACTTCATACAAGCAGCTTCTATCACCTGTACAGAACCCTGTGTTTTAGGCCACTACCTAGGGTAGCTCTTGTCCTACACTAAATAAGTGCTGTAAGTTAGATAGAAAGGAGAGTGGAGTGACTAAAAATCAGGCTTGTCCTCTGACTTATCAGGCAGTGAACTTGGGTATGTAGCAACATCTAGAAGGAAGAAGACAGGCTTTTTTTTCACACAAAGCGTGAAAGTGCCAGAAGTCAGATAAGATGTGACTCTCTGGAGCTGCCCCCAACCCAAGGAGATTTGTTTTTTCAATTCTGCACATAAATCATTCTAAAACTATTACAATGTACAGTACTTGTCTTTGGCAACAGATTACCAGTTGACAGTCAGTCATGTTTGACTCTCTGCCCAGAGATTCAATGAAGCCCTTCTTTTTATGTTCTGACTTGGCACTGCCAGTAGAATTGTCTGTAGCACGTGACATAAGGTTTGAAATAAACTGTCCAGACTAAGATAGCGAAAACAAAACAAACAAACAAAAATTACTCCTTATAAGAAATACAAATGTATATATAATACAAAAATTATTTGAAAATAAAAACAATACCTTAAAATTATGATATAGTAAAATATGTTAAGTTTAAAAACTTGGAAATCAGAATTGCCGGTTTTTTATACAGCTAAAAAAAGTGAAAGATCTGTAGTAATTTACTTCATAACTGTTTTAAATATCACTTTGCTTATATGTAAAAAAAGAAGGATTTTCTCAGATTTTATTTTTTAAAAAGTGATTCAGAAGGTTTAAAATCCATGGTTGCATGAATGGTGATTTTTGATGCATGACATGAAATTTGTAAGAAATTTGAATACATGTATTTTATTATTCTTCATTACATTATTTCTACCCCAGACTCCCCAGTGATAAGACAGAATTTATTTACAGAAAAGAATGCAGAAAACTAACTAAAGCTCCTGGTAGAGGGAGAGAACTCAAGTGGGGAGAGAGAAGCTCTCTCCGTTTCTCTCCTGGTCTTTCCCTGTCTCCTCCTTTAGGCCTTTACTCTCAGGGTATATATAGGTGTATGGGTTCCTTGGCCAGGAAACGAATGAATACAGTCCCTTCCGCCGAGGGGCAAGGTGAATGAATGTATCAATGAATGGATACAGTCCATTCATGGAATTGAGGCCTAGGAAATTCACAAGAAATTGACCTAGGCTTAGGAAATGGGAGCTCCACATTTAGTCCTAAGTGCAAAGTGAAGAAGACAAGAAGGCACAGGTGTCTCCTCGGCAGTTGTCTAGCCTTTTTGGCTATTGGAGCCTCTAGTGGGGGTTGGAAGTCCCCCTCCTTGCCTGTCATCCAGCTCGCTGGCTCTTCAGCTGGCTGCTGCAGCACCGACACAGACAAGGAGGAGGTGGCAGGCCCGCCAGCTCCAATGAGCTGGCTAGGGTGCCAAATGTCCTGCATCAATTCTCCCTCTCCGAGTAGAAACTCTAACTGCTGTTAGGGAGAAGGGGCGAAGACTCGATCTAACTGCTTCCTGCTGAATCAGGCAATGACAGAAGAGGGCAGTTAGGGTTTCTCTGGAGGGAGAGTGATACAGGGGTTCATGGACTGGAACCCTCTTTATTGCATGTGGCTTGATGACATTTCTGGAAAACATAAATCTGATTAGTGTAATCAGTAATAGGCAAAGGTAGAACAGTGTCAGGTCAGAAGCACTTATTCAGTGATGCCAAAAGAAAACCACATTAGAATTTTTTTTGCTGTTTCCTAAATAATAACTTCAAACTTTCTTTTGGCTCACAAATGTAGGTGGTCTGTCATTGGCTGTCTTCATTGCCTACCTCCATAGAAGATGGAGGGGTCCAGGACTTTACTCATGAATGATATATGCAGGAATTGACTCCTAAAACTTTAACAGTAGAAGAAGACAAGATAACAGGAAAGGGGACTTCCCAAGTTGGGGTCAGAGAAGGTGAATTAGAGGGAAGAGTTTTGATCATGACTAGAACTCCAGGAGGGAAAAGTTCCTGTTTTAGTTAGTACGTCCCTCCCCAAATAGGGAGCAGGACTTTCAGGGATGATTAGGGAGGCATGAGAGAACAGCAAGTCATCCCAATTGTAGCTTAGAGGCTGGGAGAAAAATTTGGTAACCGGCTGTCCAGAGACCCCCTGTATGGTTAGGGATTTGAGAGATAAAAGACCAGGATTAGAGAGAAGTACAGAAAAGGTTGCTCCAGTGTCCAAAAGAAATTTTTTCTCCTTGCACTCCACTATAAGGCAAACCTGGGGCTCTTGAGGGGTGATGACACAAGCTGGAGTCGTGAGAATTTGCCCTGGGCACTCTCAGTCCAGTTTGGGCTCTGATGGGGTCACTGTCCCAGGAGGCCTTCACCTCTGGGGACAGGCCACCCTCCAGGGGTCACGCTTGCATTGTGGACAGAGGCCAGGTAGCTTGCCCAACCAGTGGTACTGCTGGGGGTAGTCTTCTCTGAAGTGGCCAGTCTTACCACAATG
>CAUYON010140963.1:0-13178 GCA_963573935.1 Arctocebus calabarensis
GGCGTTGTGGCGGGCGCCTGTGGTCCCAGCGACTTGGGAGGCAGAGGCAAGAGACTCGCTTGAGCCCAGGAATTGGAGGTTGCTATGAGCTGTGATGCCATAGCACTCTATCCAGGGTGACAGCTTGAGGCTCTGTCTCAAACAAACAAACAAAATAATAATAATACTTTCAATTAGTTGTGGAAACAGGGAAATAAAGTCAACAGCAGTGGGTACCAGTGGCGAGGAGCCATAGAATGCTATGTCCATGCTGTGTCTGCACTAAGTTTGGCATCAATACCGTAACCTTGCAGAGTGGAGGCGGGGGCATCAGGGTACCTAAGAAGGGGTGAACCTGCCCAGGTCAGAAAGGGACTGAGTCAAAACTCCCATGCTGATGAGTGAGATCAGGCCTATGAATAGCCGCTGCATTCCAGGCTGGGCTATATCGTGAGACCCTACCTCTTTAAACAAACAAAAAACCTAACCACTAACAGCCAGCAGACTGATTTCCTCAGGCCTGAGCCCTAACAGTGCCTGAGTGATCTCTGACAGCTGTGGGAACAGTGGTGGCCGACACCCATTGTACAAATCTGCCTGTGCCTATATAGACGGGGGTGGAAGGGCAAAACAGCCCAAAGGGAAGTGTTCCAGCCACTACTTCAGACCAGTTACTTCCTCTGTCTTTCTGATTATGTTTCCTAGTGTTTCTGATTGTTGTGCTACCTTTTTTTGTTAAACTGAGAAAAATCTCAAAGATTGATGACAGCAAATTCTACCTCAGTTACCTGCTTGCTAAAACTTAGAAAAACATGCTCTGTACCTTTTCTTTTATTTTTCTTTCTTTCTCTCTCTCTCTCTCTTTTTTTTTTTTGTAGATGGAGATATAGTTTCTTTTCTTTCGTTCCTTTCTTTTTTTCAGAGACAGAGTCTCACATTATCCCCCTGGGTAAAGTGCCAGTCATAGCTCACAGCAACCTCAAACTCATGGGCTCAAGCGATTCTCTTGCCTCAGCCTCCCAAGTAGCTGGGACTATAGGCACCTGCCACAATGTCCTGCTATTTTTAGAGGCGAGGTCTTGCTCCGGCTCAGGCTGATCTCGAACCTGTGAGCTCAGGCAGTCCACCTGCCTTGGCCTCCAAAGTGCAGTTTCCTGATCATAAGAGCTCAGGCCCTCTAGAGATGAGTAGTAAAGGTTCCATTTTATTGCCTCAGGGTTAGAGGAAATCCTGATAATAATAGTGATAATGCTCAATTTCATCTCAGTAGACATTTATTAAGCACCTGTTAAGCGGTAAGTAGAAAAAGCATTCAAAATTCAACAAATAGTAATAGTGTATCTACTATATGTTCAATACTATGCTAGGCACTGGTGTAATAATAATAATTACCACTACAACAATAACTAAGACTTAATAAGTGCTTATGTGGTGTTAGGGAATGTACCAAGCAATTAAGGTATTTTTACTATTTCTACTTTACACAAGAGACTGAGGCACAGAGAGGTTAAATAACTTGACCATGTCACAAACTAGGACCTGGTTTTCCCATTTCATCTGGAAGTGAGAAGAATTTCCAAAGATCACACAGAAAATAAGAAGTGGAAGCAGGCAATCTAGCCCTAGGGACCCACACCCAAACTTTAAATAGGATTAGAGTTGAGTCTCACCCTCTCCACCTACAGCTGCGTGAGTGGGAAATTGCCTTTCATAGTCCTAGTTTTCCCATCTGTAAATGGAAATAATTATATCCCCTTTCAGAACTTTATAAAATTTGCATGTAATGTGAGCAGCACAGTGTCTGGTAGATAATATCATTATTAAGGATTCATTCATCCAAGTGCATAATGACTCAGTATCCACTGATATCGCCACTCCAGTTATTAGAATACTGAACTACTTCTATGCTAGTTGATGGAACTTCTCCTCCACGCCCCTTGAATACTTCTCTTCTTGGTCATCCAGTCCCTCCTTCAGGAGTACCTTCCCTGCCTCCCCATAATCCCTTGCATTGTAAGGGCCTCCAGCCAGGACCCAGTCCTCATGGTTAGTACCTGTGTTGCATCAGTTAACATATTTCACTATATCCTGGCTATAGTTATGAGATGGACTCCTACCTTTGATGAAGGCACCATCTGGAAAGAGCACTGGGCAAGACAGGAGAAAGTGACGAAGGCAATGATGAAGGCATGAGGAGGTTACAGTAGTGGGCGGTGGGACAGTTCAGCTCAGGTGGGTGAGAAAGGCTTTATAGTAAGAGGTTGGTGCTATCAATAATCTGTCAGTTGGGTGGGTGGGGGCATCCCAGATCATCACTAAAGTTCCTTTTGTCTCTCAGTTTCTTCATTCTTGTTACTAGTTCAGGCCTTTGTGACCTTTTGCCTAAACTCCCACAAGAGCTTTATAATTAAGTGGTCTTCTGTGTACCAGCTATTCTAGAATCCTGTGTTTCCTTTACTTAGCAACCTTTAGTAGGTTCCTGTAGTCCTATCTCTTCATTGAGGCATAACCCTGGCCTCTGTTTCCAGCTTTTTCCACCTACTTTTGGGCAGGTGCCTAGTACAGCTGCAAAATGACTCTGTTGCTCCTGCTGCTTAGAACTTGTGGGTTTTTCAACTCTTTCCTCAAATACCCTTGTACAGATACCCTTGTCCCTCAGGGTTTTTCAACACACTCCTCAAATACAACTTCCTTGGTAAAACTTTTTTCCATCTATATTCTTTCTTTCCTCAGTCTCTTCTCTCATTCCAAGGTCACACATGGGGTAATGTGTTCTAATAACTAACACACATTGACAGCTAACTATTTAATATATATATACCAGGTGCTATTCTAAGAGCCTTCCAGGGTTACTTTATTCTCATGAAACTCTAAGAGGTAGGCACTATTATTATCCCTGAGGGACAGAGAGGTGAATTAACTTTCAAAAGGTCACACAGCAAGTAAAAAGTGGAACTGGGATTCCAACACAGGAAGCTCATATAATGCAATGGCTAAGCTCTGGAGAGTGACTAATATTAATAGCTGACAAAGAAAGAGAAAATAGAAGAAAAAATTCCTCCTGTTATTATTCAGTATGTACTGCTTGGTTTTGTAATCATTTGTGTATTTATTTTATCTCCTTGTCTATGAGGTCTAAAATTCCTAGATGGGAGAAACTTTGGGCCTGATGGTCTGGTTTTCTCAGTTATCATCAATAAATTGTGGACAAAGTAATATTACTGAGGTACCATATTCTTTGGAGGTGTCTTGAGCATAAATTGGCCATGCTCAAGCCCACCTTTCACTAGCATTTGTCCCGCATAGACACACTGAGTGGCCAAACTCTGGTGCAGGATCAGGCCAACTGTTCCACATGGACTTCAAGAAGGCTGTGCTTAGTTTTCTTATTATGTTGTAGCTGAGAGCTGTCATTTAACTTTGGCATAATAAAGCAGATGTGTACGTGACTTCTGCCTTTTAGAGGTGGACAGACTAAATCATCCTGAGGTTATTTATCCAGAGTCCTCAGGCAGGTCTGTAGTGGAGTTTAGGTGGAACCCAACCAGCTCTGACTCTCTACATTTCCATTACCATACCCTGGACAATCATGTGGCGATTGTGCCTGATGCCATGTACTAATAAGGATCAGTAGATAGACTAAGTTGTTGAGTGACCAGAAAATTCTGAAATGCCCTTCCCTTATATATTTACCTTGACACAAAATGAAATTATGACATCATGATGGGAGCATAGGACTTCTCTCTTTGTAGTTTTGGAACTTGCTAGACTTTTCCAAGAGTGGACTGGTCAGCCCTTGTGTGGAGAACCTGTCACATCTTCCATTTAACCTAGGTGATAAGTGGGTTTGTTCTAGACCCCAGAGTACAACGTGAAAGATGCCTGTTTTTGTGGAGAACCAATAAATTTGTACCTAGACACAATTCCTTGCTAAGAAGCCAAAAATTTAGGAACTTTTAGAATCCTCCCTTTTCTTTGGGGTTAAAATTGACAGATGCTAAGAGTGTGTGTCACTCTAGGGGACAAGGGAGTTATCCAAAAATAATATCTGCCAAAACCTTGTGGTAATACTATTTGTTATCTAGCGGTATTCTCCACCACGTATTGCCATCGTCTCTATTTCTGCCAGGATTGGCCAGGGGTTTACAGATGTGCGGAGCCAGGAACCAGTGACGAGGCCGGTGAGGGAGGACTTCACCAGGGAAGGATCAGGAGTGTACTGCAGAGCAGTTCTACCACAATACTCGGATGGAAGTTCGAATGGTTTCATTTGCTTTGTTTCTGGCAAGCCAGCGCACAACCCAGAACCTTTAACTACAAGCAGCACCGCCCTCGCGCACAGCCCCCCCCCCCCCCCACCGGCGCGGTCGGTGGCCACCTGCGGTCGCCCCCTTTAAGAGCCTGCTCCGCGGGACTAACGTTCGAACAAGCCCCGGCGCCCCTCCTAGGCCTCCGATTGGCCGCGCGCGGCGCACGAGGGCGCGCCGACCAGCCCCGGAACGTTGGCGGCCCTCGGTGATTGGCGGTCTAGTTGTCTATATAAGGCGCGGGTTGGCCCGGCTGCCCCGTTTCGCGACTGGCCCCGTCACTGGACGGTTTCCTGGTGTAGAGAGGCAGGGTGGACACCAAGCGCGCCACTGGAGTCGTTTCTCTAAATAAGTCTTTAGCTGTCCAGGGTGCACCTCGGGACGGACTTGTTTACGACTCCCGATCCTCTCCCAACTCCGAACGTGAGCCAGGGCTCACTCATCTCAGTCACCTCGGCCCCCAGCCCTTTTGAAGGGAAGCAGGATGGAGTTCAAGCTGGAGGCTCATCGCATCGTCAGCATCTCCCTCGGCAAGATCTACAACTCGCGGGTCCAGCGCGGCGGCATCAAGCTACACAAGAACCTCCTGGTCTCGCTGGTGCTGCGCAGCGCCCGTCAGGTCTACCTGAGCGACCCATGCCCTGGTCTCTACCTGGCCGGTCCCGGGGGGACTCCGGCGACGCCGCCGCAGCAGCCCGGGGAGCCAGCGGCCGGACCACCTGCCGGCTGGGGAGAGCCGCCTCCGCCTGCCGCCCGCGCCGCCTGGCCGGAGACAGAGCCGCAGCCGCAGCCGGAGCGCACCGCGGTCGCAGACGCGCGGTGGGTGGAGGGAGCGGAGCCCGCGACCACGGTGACGGGAGTCGGGGACGCTCTTCAGGGCAGAAAGGCCGACGCGGCGGAAGCTGCCTGGGGCAGCGTGGAAGGACCGCGCGGGGCGGCCGCCGCAAGAGCTGGGGATCCCGCCAGAGACTCGGACGTCTTCCCCGAGGGACCTGCGCTCTGCCCCAGTGCTTGTCCCTCAGGAGGGGAGGACCAACGGGGCGCGGCGGCCGCGTCCCCAGGTGCTGACTATTGCTGCGCGCCGCGGCCCGTTGTGGACGAGTCCCCCGCGCCGCCTGTCGTGTGCCCCAGGAAGCGCGGCGCGGCGGGAGTGGGCGGCGGCCCCGCGGGCTGCCAGGCGCCCGGCTCGACCCCGCTCAAGAAGCCCCGCCGGAACTTGGAGGAGCAGCAGCCAGGCCGGGGAGAGGACGACGACTCGGAGGATATGGAGACTGGTAACGTGGCTAACCTCATTAGCATCTTCGGTTCCAGCTTCTCCGGACTCTTACGGAAGAGCCCCGGGGGCGGCAGGGAGGAAGAAGAGGGAGCTGAGAGCGGCCCGGAAGCCGCCGAGCCCGGGCAGATCTGCTGCGATAAGCCGGTGCTGAGAGACATTAACTCTTGGAGCACAGCCATCGTGGCCTTCTGAGTCCCAGCCCGCGTGTGCGGAGGAGGTTGAGCAGCGGGTGTCCCCGATGTGAGGGCCGGGCCCCTCACGGCCGCGAGAACTCCCGGAGAACCAAGGCGCTGAGCGTTTTGGGGAGACCAGTTGCTGCGGGGCAGCGCGAACGGCCCCGGGCTTGGCGGCCTGTTGTGCGTGGACACTTCGAGTCTCATCTTGAGAACTGGGAGTTTGGGGCTTACAGGAAGAGGACGATCGTTAACTTTTGTGTATGTGTATGTCTGTGTGTATGTAAGTTCGTCTTGTTGAATTAAGCTTATTTTGTCCTTTTGGAATGCACCACTCCTTCCCCGGAGCTTGAGAGACTGGGGGCAGACAGGGACTTTCCTCTGCCGGCAGCACGGAGAAGGAAGCGGCCGAGAGGTTGGGCTGGGGAGTTCCCGGCTGGGTCTCGAGGGGAGGGAGGGACTTTACACCCGCCCCTTGCGCGAAGCTAGAGCCGGGCCAGCACCAGCAGCGGCGTTTCCTCCCAGGATTTCCTAGGACCAGAGGGATTCAGTCTGCAGTAGAGGCTTCTATTCTTTCTCTCTCTCACTGAAGAAATGTTCAAACCCTGTGATTACTCTGGGAAAGGGGAATAGTAACGGCCCTTCGCATCCCCCGAGGGGGAGAAAAGAAGCTTGATGAACTTCACAGAAGAATTCAAGCTTGGAAATACGGAATTTATAGAGAAAAGCTATATTTTTAAAAGCTCTAGGTCAGAACTACTTACGTAGTGCTTTTAAAAAGTGTTGAATGAAACAAAGTTTACAGACAGAAGCCCTAAGTGGAAAGACCTTATGGTTTCATAGATATGGTGACTCCAGTCTTTGTTGTATAAAGGTTGGGGGAGCTGATGATGTTTTTGTACAGTATTTTCTCCTTCGTTGTATTGATTTTTGTATAAAAATGTAACTTTACGTGTCTAACACGTATTAAATATTTTGAAGAAACTTCACTGCCTCCTTGTCTGTAATCATCCGCCAGAGTTGGCAGGGAAAAGGGAGGAGGGAAGCTAGGGCCTGGGCTAGAAAATTGAAGGTGTGGTTCTTAATACCAGTCATTCACAGACTAAGGATATTGTTTACTGACCTCACTAAGTATCAAGAGAAAAACTCTTGAGGTTTTTCCTTCCAGCTCAGAGGACTGCTATTAGGTACTAATATCAGAGACCTACCAGTTTCTGGGAACCTGCTAACTACAACTGCCTTTTCTAAGGTTAATTTGAGCAAGTTCGATTTTCTACAGCTCAAAATGATAGTGTCTTGTTTAATGTTACATTATTTTAGCACCAACTTTTGAAGCCCTTCTCATTCACAAAAAATGTTTGTCACCAAGACTTTTAAGCCTCCATTAAGCTATGTATTAGGGGTCATTTATTAGCTTTGTTACAGAAAAAAATGTTTAGATAATAGCTTAATATTAAAGCGGAGGAAACTGACTTGTGTAAGTGGGCAAGTGCACCAATGCTTTCCAGTAGTTGTAAAGATGAGAATGTTCAATTTTTTTCTTTTATTGTTATATTTGTGGAAAGTGAAAGAGAAATGGCTTATGTCAAACCAGATAAGGAAGGAGGGTTAGGCAAACTTAATTCTCATTTAACAAAACTTTGTGATTTGCTTTTGTTACCCAAGTGATGACATCAGTCAGTCATGGTAAGCAGTTGTGATGACAGCCAGCATCATCCATTGATTTTACTGATATTACTGTGATTAAGAGTTTTTCGTCTAAAGCAAAATGTTCAATATTTGAAAGGTACTCAATCGTCCGTTTCTCAGTTAGAGAATGGTGATTATTGAATATGGTTGCCAGTACTTTAGAAGTTGGTACTGATTTATAACAACTTAAGAGTAAATAAAGTGTTTAAGAGAGGGGAGAAATTGAGGAAAGCGATGATTTAGGTAAAGAATCACTTTGAGCAAAAGGAGCATATGAATGATGCCTCGGCCTTAGCTAAAGTCTCAATTATATGAACTGTGTCATAGATGAGTAGGCTAGGGCTGTGGTATTTCTGCAAATCTAACAGTGCTTCCTTAAGCATGGAGGACTTTTATTTTATGCTCCATCATTATATTAATATAGTCATAGAAACATTTTATAGTCAGGGTATTAAGCTGATGTGTTTTTATTTCAGAAATTAGCTATTTGAGTTTTATTATAGCTAGGAACAATCATTAAGTGCTGACTGCTTAACCTGAAAAAGGTGTCCTAGGCCTAAATTCTGCAGACATTTTCTGTTGCTGGAAAGTAATTAATATGCTTGAACAGTTATATCAATGCATTTATTTCTAAGAGACAAGGGTCTCCGTCCGCCAGAATGAGTGCCCGTGGTGTGATCGCTCATAACTCACTGCAGCCTGTAACTCGTGTGCTCAAGTGATCCACCTCAGCCTCCCAAGTAGCTGGAACTACAGGCACACACCACAATACCCAACTAATTACAAAAAAATTTTTGTAAAGTCAGTCTCACTGTGTGGCCCAGGCTGCTCCTCAACTCCTGGCCTTAAGTGATCATCTTGCTCTGCCTCCCAAAGTGCCAGGATTAAAGCTGTGAGCTACCAAGTGTGCCCTCAGTACATTTTTTTATTTCAAAAAGGGGAACATTTGATGTGTTTAAGAAAGCTGATATAATTTGAATGAGACTAAAGTTCCCATTGATCCCTGGTTTCACATTAAAATGAACCAGGGGACCACATATCTCCTTAATTTAGAGAATATACATTTTTATGCTTGATAAAGGGAGAAAGTGTTTCAGGAAATTAGACAAGATCGTTATTTTTTGTTGTTGCAGAAGCAGTATTATGTAATGAGCTCTGAAGCCAGACTGCTTGGATTTTTCTCTCAGTTTACTTCATCTCTCTGAGCTTCAATTTTCCCAAATGTGGAATTGTCATAATTGTATCTACCTTAGGGTTATAAAAATTAATGAGTTAATGCTCTTAGAAAAGTACTTCCTACATAATAAACCCTCAAACATTAGTTAATGTAGAAGTGAATTCTGTGTATGAATCAAATATGCTGTGGTCAAAGAATTGTGTATTTCTTACAGTATTTGTAAGAAAAGGGGAAGGGAGAATCTATTTTTAAATTATCCTGTCTGTAAATGTTGAGCTTTCTGTTTTTCCTGAAGCTTTGCTTTACTAGCATAGTTTTATTGCTGTGTACATCTCACACCAACCCTGTGACTCCAAACTGTTATCAAACAGCTTTATTTTCTGAGAGGAGTTAGCAGGAGTGAAGGTATGCAAGGCGCAAAGTTCTTGTTGACATACAAATGCTTTCTGTGGATGAGTAAAGAAAAGAAAATAGCCCACAGAGTTATTTTTAGTCTTCATTACTTGGGCATGGAATGTTTAAACCATTCTCATTGATATATCCTGGAAGAGAGCCTTCCTGGTAAAAAGATAGGGTTAAGACACAACAAAATCAGAGGCATTGTGACTAGAAACAAAGCTGTAGTTTAGTACCCAACCATCTCTTGATCATTCTGTGAGGGGCCTTGTCTCTTGATCAAACTGAATTTAGTGCTGGTCTGTACAATAATTTTGATTGCTATGTAAAAGCCAGATGTTTACAGAGCTTTCTGAAGCTTGATGCTGTGGCTCCCACCTGTGATACCAGCACTTTGGGAGGCTGAAGTGGGGGAGGATCACTTGAGACCAAGAGTTCACAACAAGTCTGGGCAACAGAGGGAGACCCCATCTTTACAAGAAAAATTAAAAATTAGCTGGACTTGGTAACACATGCCCGTAGTCCTAGCTAGTCTGGAGGCTGAGTAAGGAGGATTACTTGAGCTTAGGAGTTGGAGACCGTGGTGATCACACCATTGTACTCTAGCCTGGGCAACAGATCAAGACCCTGTCTCTTAAAAGTGTTTTTGACAAGTACTCCAAAAGGATCATATTAATAAGAGTATAAAGGTGATAAATTTTAGTACAATAGTACTTCTCAACCCTGTCACTTTAAGCCTGTCTTCCTTTGCAGAAACCATCATTTGTATCTGGGGAAAAGAACTAAGGTTGAAAAGCTTAAACTACTGCTCCAAAGTCACTGGGTTTTTTTTTTTTAGAGACAGAGTCTCACTTTGTCCCTCTTGGTAGAGTACCATGGCATCACATTGTTCACAGCAACCTCCAACTCTTGGGCTTAGGCGATTATCTTGCCTCAGCCTCCTGAGTAGCTGGGACTACCGGCGCCCGCCACAATGTCCAGCTATTTTTTGTTGGCAGTTTGGCTGGAGCTGAGTTTGAACCCGCAACCCTCGGTATATGAGGGCTGAGTTTGAAGCTGCCACCCTCGGTATATGGGGCCAGGGCCCTACTCACTGAGCCACAGATGCCGCCCTCACTGGGTTTTCTTTATGACACCTAATAACCTTTCCATTCCTCCCATTCATCACTGATGGGATTTTGAGATGCTAGGTGGGAGAAAATGGGTCATTTAACAACTTTGATAGGATGCTTCTCAGAATAAAGATGTAAATATTGAGAATAAAATAATAATGGCAAAAGCAGCATTTTACTGCTTAGTTGAGTCTCTCTTACTTCAACTTATGAAGCATGATAACCTAGCTCACAGCAAGTGTATGGGGTCAAAAGGCCAATACTTACTGTGACAGGAGTTTGATGGACATTTATTTCCTCATACTTTTTACAGTACAGTTAGTTCAGTTCACTGAATAACCAAAGGATTTCTGATCTCCTGACCTAAATATTTTATTCTTGTCCTGTTTGTGAATTTTTCATTCTCCTAGGCACCCTTTCATCCCAGCAGTTCCTGAAAGAAGGTAGGAATGAAAGGGAAACGCTGATCTAACCTTTCAGTGACTATGAAAGGAGCCATTACTATGAGGTGCAGTGCTCTGGTGGCGAGGCAGGCCCGCTTCCCAGGATTCCTGGCACTCTTTTCAGTAATGAGCAGTTTGTCTCTCAGCCCTTGAAACATTGTTCAAATTTAAAATTTTACCCACCAGAAAGCCTTGGGAAGAAAAACATAGGAGCAGAGTTGACCCTTAGGAATCACTGTGATCTTAAGTCAATTGCTGAGGGTAAGATAGAGAAAGAACATATGCATGTAGTTAAATGCCTCCTTCCTGATCCAAACAGTTTTTCCCAATGCCTGCCACTCATCCCTTTCCCCAGTGGGAATGAGGGTTCAGAAATAAATTCCCTCTCTAGCAATTGCTCTCTCCCAGAGGAATATAGCCCAAAGCATCTTTGCTGGACTACAGCCTGGAGTTTATCTCAGACCTTTGGAATCCTACAGCCAGGGAAGGAGAAGCCTCCAGGGACTACATTCCTGAAAGGGCCTCTCCCTCTCCCCATCAGCAGCAGCCTCCACCACTGTCTGCTGCCCACTGAAGAGCAAGCAAGAAAGAGCACTGGCTATTGGAAGCTGCCAGAAGAAGGGCTGGTCCCTGTTACTGCCACCAAGCATCTCTAGCAGGTGATTTTTTTAGGGGAACTGGCATAGAGTAGGCCTGGGATGTTTCTTGGTAAGTCTACTTATTGAGGGTTTTAAATTTAAAGTTTTAAGGGACCTGGTCACAATAAGCTCCTAAGCCTGTATGGCAAGCCATATCCCAAACTTGCAGGGTGGTGAGGCAGCTGCGCCCTTTCCACCCATTTAGCACCAAGTGATCCCTGCTCCTAGCCCTCTGCTTTCTCCCTATGAACTGGGCCTCTGCCAGGTCACCCCAGCTCAGTCATTCCACCAGATGCCAAGGCAAGGCTCCTTCCAGTTTTTCTAGAACTGATGGATGTACCAAAAGCCATGTGTTCTCACCTGCTTGTTTTTCAACCCATTCCACCTTTTGCGTCTGGAGGCAGGGTAGCTGCTGGAAATGCATGCAGTGAGATAAAGCGAAACCATCTCTTGCCTCTGTGTAAATCTGTGCTCCCTCTGCTTGAAGCACTGAGGTTGTCTCTGAGTATAGGATTTCCTCTGCCTGCTTCCCACACTTGATCCCCTTCCTGAATCCAGGATACCCTCCATTCATTTTTCTTCAAGCTGATCTACATCTGCCTGGTTATTTCTTTCCAGCAAGTCACACGATCTTCCTGTCCTTGGTGGCACAGATGCTTCCTGCAGTGATGCAGCTGCTTTGTCTTTCCTTCTTTTCTGTTTGTCTATGTCTGTCTGTGTCTCTGTCTCTCCTCCCCACCCTCTCCTGAGGATGCTCACATTCATCATTTTTCTGGTGTAGAGTATGACTGACTGCTTAGAGAAGAACTGTGCTCGGGAACGCTACAGCCCACTAAAAAAGGAGCAAAGATGTGGATTGCCTGACTGTGAGACTTGCAAAAGGTCTCTGGAGACTCTGGGCCCTGGACACAAAGCCACAGCCATGATGGCTGGAAGTGATTCTCTCACATGCCTCACCAGACCCCCAGTTCCATCATAACAGCGGGGAGTGGGGAGGGGAACATACATGCCAGAAACCCCAGTGGCAGCTGAAAACATCTTGGCTAGTGGCCAGATGCAGGGAAGGAGAGGCAAAGCCAGGGGAGCCCAAACGTGGGCTAACAGCACTTCTGCGTGCCCTGCACGTGCCACTTAGTAGAACAGAGAATGAATCCCCCCCCCCCTTTTAGGCTTTGATGGATTCATAGAGACCTTTTACAGTGAGTTTCTAGAAGTGGGGATGAGGCATAGTTAAAACCCGCTGGGATCCTGCCACAGAAGTGACCATCAGGAAGTGAGCTAGAGGGCTGTGAGGCGCGGGATTGGGTGCCACCACCGCATCAAGTTCTGCTCAAGAAGGCCTGCTGGGGGCTGAGTGAACACAGGGCAGGAGCTACCCCACCATTTTTTTCCTCATGGCTTTTCTTAAGCTTCACCACACCTCCCATTTTCTTCGACACTTTCTAAATTTTATTTTTGGTTTGAAAAAGGATGAAAGTGCCTGGGCAGCTGCTTTTATCAGCACGTTCGCCCTTGCCCTCTCCCCCCCCCTCTCTGTGACCCACTTCAGAGACTCGGGGGTAGCTTTTCTTTTTATGGCCATGGGAGAAATCCCTAAAAGCAAAGATTGCATTTCAGAAGCTGGAGTTGAGGTTCATGGGATGCTATGCTGGGGTTGTTACTGCGCTATCATTTCTGTGGGTTCCCTCCCCCATCCTCGTCTCTCTTCAGAATGTCTTTTGAAAGGCAAAGGCGCTCCCAGTCTGCACTGCAGAGAGCCGCTGTAAAGATGCAGCGCGTGGGAGATTGTGGCGTGGGGGCTGGCCCAGCTGTCTGCCTCCCAACCTTTCAGTCCTCTCAGCATCTGGTCTTCTTTTTTTTTTTTTTTGTAGAGACAGAGTCTCACTTTATCGCCCTGGGTAGAGTGCCGTGGCGTCACACTGCTCACAGCAACCTCCAGCTCTTGGGCTTAAGCGATTCTCTTGCCTCCGCCTCCCTAGTAGCTGGGA
>CAUYON010140964.1:0-12085 GCA_963573935.1 Arctocebus calabarensis
GACTGGGAGAGAAACGGAGAGAGCTTCTCTCTCCCCACTAGAATTTTCTCCCTCTAACAGATGCCTTAATGTTTTCTGTATTCTTTTCTTTCTTTTCTGTGAATAAATTCTGTCTTACAAAAATTAAAAAAAAAATAAAATAAAAATAAATTAAAAAATAAAAAAAAAAGAAAGTTAAAAATAAAAGAGTTGTAATTGGAACATATAGATTGAAAGAAACTTGAGAAACGATGCAACTAGACTACAAAATGGTAAAGCTTTAAGGAAGAGTGATAAGGAAACTACTATAAAAGCCAGGATAATGCCTGGGAAGGGTTGGTGGAGAGTATCTGAGGAATTTCTATTTCCTGAAATACTGGTTTTTAAAAGTGTACTTGCTTTTAATAACATATAAAGTTCTAAAATTTTAAAGTTTTTTATTCAAACCTAAAAATGTTTAAAACACTTTTTAAACAAGTTTGGGAAATATTAGGTTAAGCTTGTGAAGCAGTTGTTTTTAACATTAGAAATCGCTAATGCTTATAATGAATTATCATGAGAGCAATTTAGCTTGCAACATTTAACAAGCTAATGTGTTTAAGATTTCTTTTATTTTTTAAAAGCAGTTAGAAAGATCCCAATGTTCCTTAAAAGCTTATTTACTCAATGTAACTGTCTAATCTGATGATATCTGAGAACACATCCCTGCAACATCGGCATTATAAAAAAAAATCAATATTGCATAAAGACACATAACTTACTAATAAATCTTCAGTATAAAAAATATTATATTCTTTAACCAAAGATTGCTGGTGAATATTTCAAGTGACAATTATTTTAGTTCCTACAAGTTATCATTAATTTTATTCTTAAATAAACATCTATTTCTTCATTTTCTGGAATTTCTTATTTTTTCTTGATTGTTAAAACTGGATATATCCTTTTCAATAAGAACAACAAACCTAAGATAAAATAAAACATATAAAATTAAGATCTTATCACTATAGCAATTTTATTATAAGACACCTGTTATATGCCACATAGAATAATTATAAAATGCTCCCCTAATTTGTGCAACCAGTTCCCAATAATTAATACATGGTTCATTCTGACCTTCTTGTATGAGATCAAAAGCTAGAGCTATCCAATGAGCAGATATGATCTTTCCTCTAGGCCTCAGAGGATGTATATTCTTTTGAGATCAAGTAAGCTTAGGAGGGCAACATAACTCAAGCATATGCAGATAGTAATTCATTTTCTCCATCTTAACGTCCGTAATTAACTTTAATGACTTTGCTCTTTCACAATCCTTGGGGAACCCAGAGTTGTCAAGTCACCTCGTAGGAGGGAATGATAGATTAGAGGCTCCTCTAGATACTTCAGCTACCAGATTCCTAATGTGAAAATACGATCAGGACCAGATTTTGGATAGGATTCCCTGAATTTTATCCACATAATATTAAGGGCATTAAATAAACAAATATGGGAGATTTGGTAAATTCCTTTTCTTTACATCAAAAAGTAATATCCAATTATAATTTAAAAGTAAAATAGAGCTGCAAGAAAGATATACAAAACCTTTAGAGAACCTCTTCAATAAGCCTAACCACCGACATTATTCAATATTTCACCTACGAAAGGTGATGCCCATATAATGGCATAAGTCACTGGATTGCACTTCACTGGACTGGGCTTGGCAGATACTGCCCTGCTCACGAATCAGACATCTGTATCAGGCAAGTCTATCAGGGCTGTTATTTTTCAACAGCGTATGCTCATTTCCTATGTCAGTGTCACATTTTGGTAATTCATGTGATTGTTAAACTTTTTCGTTATTTTTATATCTGTTACAGTGGTCTATGAACTGTGATCTTTGGAATTACTATTGTAATTCTTTGGGGGCATCACACACAATGGAAAGCCAAACCACAAACTTAACAGAAATACTGTGTGTGTTCTGCCTTCACTGACCAACTTTCCCCATCTGTGTCCTTCTCTTTGAGTCTCCCTATTCCCTGAGACTCAACAATTTTGAAATTAGGCCAATTAATGACACTACAATTGTTTGCAAGTGTTCAAGTGAAAGGAAGAATCATGTGTCTATCACTTAAAATCAAAAGCTACAATGATTAAGTTTAATGAGGAAGGGATGTATGTCCAAAATAGAGCTAGGTCAAAAGCTAAGCCTCTTGTGCCAATCAATGAGCCAAGTTGTGATTGCAAAGGAAAAGTTCTTGAAGAAAATTAAAGTGCTATTTCAGGGAACACACAAATAATAAGAAAATGAGATATCCTTATTTTTGATTTGTAACAACTGTCTATTAAAAGAGGCAATATGAACGCATTTGTGAGGGGGACACGTGGATTGTGAATTTGATGAATAGGATTGAACCAATGTGCAGTTTGTAGTCCACAGATGTAGTTTAGGCGTCTTTCTTCTTTTGGACTTAACATACGTTCCAACATTCTATTTAAATTACATTAACATTTTACATAATGCTTTGCTACATCACCTTATAATGCAATGAATTTGATTTTTTTGTTGTTTTTATTTTTTAGAGATAGAGTCTCAAGCTGTCGCCCTGGGTAGAGTGCCATAGCATCATAGCTCACAGCAACCTCCAACTCAGTAATATTGAAACAATCGTCTTCCCTCAGTTTTTTTTCTATTTTTAGTAGAGACAGGGTGCTGTTTTTGCTCAGGCTAGTCTAGAACTCATGAGCTCAAGCAATCTACCCACCTCAGCCTCCCAGAGAGCTGGGATTACAGGCGTGAACCACTGTGCCAAGCCTGGATGTGATTCTTATTTGAGGTCATATTAAAAAATTCCAATTAGGAAGTATTTTGTGTATTTCTTTTATAATAACAGAAAAGCTCCAAAAGCTGACCATCAGCACCAGCATCACAGTAAGCTGAATTTATAAGTATTTCTTCAAGAAAAAGAAAAGATTACTTTTAAAGGCATGAAAAAAGTAAGTGGCTAAATTGTACTATGTTTTATGTGATCCAAGTGTGTTGATTAGTGTGCTAGAACTACTATATCAAAATGCCATAGATTGGGTGGCTAAAAAAACAGACATTAATTTTCTCTCAGTTCTAGAGATTGAAAGTCCAAGATCAAAAGTGACTTGGGTCAGGTGCAGAACGGATTTCTCCTGAGACTTCTCTCCTGTGGATGGCCACCTTTGTGCTGTGCCTTCTCACGATATTTTTCTCTTGGTCTTCCATCCCACCTGTGTCCTATTTTCCTTTTTTTATGACACCAGTCAGATCAGATCAGATTAGCATTTACCCTAATGACCTCATTTTAAATTATTTACTTCTCTAAGGTCCTATCTCCCAAAACATTAATGTTCTATAGTACTGGGGAATTAAGACTTCAATATATGGATTTTGGATGGACATAATGCAGTACATAACTCTACGAGAAATGTATGTTCAGAACATACTCTTCTTAGTAAAGTATCTCAAGAATGGAAGAAAAAGGATCCAATGTATTTAGTACTATTATGAAACCAATATATAATCACTCACACCTTCATATGAAAGAAAACACAACTATAGTCCAGGTTGAAGGAGGAAAGAGGAGGAGGAGTGGAGGGGAGATGAGTGGAGGGAGGATAATCAATGGGACCTCACCTATGGTGTATATTGCAAGGGTACATGTCAAATCTATTAAGAGTGGAGTATAGGGGCGGCACCTGTGGCTCAAAGGAGTAGGGCGCCAGCCCCACATACCGGAGGTGGTGGGTTCAAACCTGGCCCCAGACAAAAACTTCAAAAAAAAAAAAAAAAGATTAGAGTATAAAAGGCATAACACAATAATTAAGTGAGGTGAAGGCTATCTTAACCAGTTTGATGTAAGCATTCCAAATTGTATATAAAATCAGCACACTGTACCCCATAAATGCATTAATGTATACAGTTATATCTTAACATAATAATTAAGTAAATGAGATGAGGTATATATTAACCAGTGTGATGTAAGCGTTCCTAATTCTACATGAAATCAGCATATTGCATCCCCTAAATGCATTAATGTATACATGACCTATGTGTTTATGATTTAATAAAAAACTTATGATTAAATCTCAATATATTCATTTGAAATCTTGAGTTTGTTCAGTCAAAAATCAAGTAAATAAGACCAAAGTCTCAGATTCTATCTCCATATTTAAGGAATCAGAAGTTCTCATTTAATACAACTGCACCTTAGCTTGATGCTTTAATACCACTGAGAAAAACATGAGCTGAAGGAATCCCGCCATTCCCATTAACCTTTCACTTTTAGTGGAGTCTGAACTCTCCCTGGTAGTGAGTCATACAGTGGTCACTTTTCTAAGTGCAAGATCCTGTGTGATTGCCTTGATTGTTGATGTAAGTGGCAAATTCCCTTAGGAAGTTTAGATTTATACTTAGCAATAGACATGATATAGTAGAAAATCTCTCAGGGCTAAGTAACAGAATCCTGACCCTTTCCTTTATACACTGATTATGCAAAATATCAAAGTATTACATGTAAAGACTAATAGTCTTAAAAATCACTAAAGCAGGGCGGCTCCTGTGGCTCAGCGAGCATGGCGCCAGCCCCATATACTGAAGGTGGCGGGTTCAAGCCCGGCCTTGGCCGAACTGCGAACTGCAAAACAAAAAAATAGCCGGGTGTTGTGGCGGGCACCTGTAGTCCCAGCTACTCGGGAGGCTGAGGCAAGAGAATTGTTTAAGCCCAAGAGCTGGAGGTTGCTGTGAGCAGTGTGACGCCACGGCACTCTACCCAGGGCGATAAAGTGAGACTCTGTCTCTACAAAAAAAAAAAAAAATCACCAAAGCATATCCCAATGAAGTAAAAATTCAGTTTTCATTATTAAAATCTTTTTACATTTATGTCTTTTTACATTTACGTCTTTTTTTTTCCTCATGTATTTTAGGCTAATGATTAGAAGAAAGTTGTAAGAAAAAAAGTAAAAAAAAATGAAAATAGTAACGGGTCTCTTTTTTTTTCATTGTTGGGAATTCATTGAGGACACACAGAACCAAGTTACAATGATTACTTTTGTTAGATAAGGACCCTCTTATAATTGTGTCCTGCCCCCAAAAGGTGTAGCACACCCTTTTACCTCCCTACTCCTCCCTCTTTCCCATTCACATTATTCTTAGGAAAGCATCATAAGAATGGAGAAATAAAAATCTTATGTACTCAGTTCTGATATGACGACAATTAAGGTCCTAGTACACAGTGGGGGGTGGGGGATGAGAAGAGCTGAGAAAGTAGCAGGGTTTCTCTTCTCTGTTTGTCTAGGTTCCCTTATCCAGAGAATTCAATCTTGGTGTTTTATTTTATTTACTTATTTATTTTTATTAAGTCATTTGTACATAGATCATACATACATTTATGCCATTCTAGGATTCAATGTGTTGATTATTTGTACAAATTGGAGTGCTTACATCCTACTAATCAACATTGCCTTCACCTCTTTTACCCAATTACAGCATTAAGACATTCGTGTTCTACACCTAATAGAGGCAGTGCTGCCACCTCTGCTGCCTTGGGGCAGTACAATCCTGCATTAAGAATCAAAAGCAAAAAACACAAATGAAAATTCTCTCTATGTTCATATTATTTACGGAACTCCTTGTCCTCCAGAGCTGTGTTGCATTTAAGTTGTGTTATCATTTTAAGTTGTGTTATCATTTTATCAGATACATTGTCCTGATTTGAGACTCAGAAAATTCAGTCCATGAATCATCAATATGAATATCAGGTAGTAAAAATGTTTGATTTATAAGTCACCAGAAATTTCGTAAACACCAAACTCAAACTAAATAAACTACATAACTAACTCCAATGTTAGAGGTGAGATGCTGGAATGTCATGTATTTTAGTATAGAGCACTAGCTCTGCTCAAACATACTCATGACTTAAGGATTATGTTTATATTTTAGCAACACCCATATTTTCTCTTTAAATATGCCAAAGCATTATAATATTTAAAGAATAGTCCATAGCTGAATGTTTACAACTGCTTTTTGGGTTAATCAAAAATTATTAGACCTTCTGTTTTATGCTTATAACTGAAAATATAGCCTAACACAAGATTCTTATCCAACACAATTAGATATTGCATCAAAAGCAAGAAATGAGATGTTTTGACAGCTATGGAACATTGCATTTCATGGGGCTCATGCACAGCTAGGTAGCACAGGTGTTCTTATAATTGCAGTACAATGGGAAAATTCAGTGCTCAATGGCCTTCAAACTCTCCGCTCTAGTGGGTGATGTGATGTGAAGATCACATGTCAGTGCTGCCTTCTTTCTCTTTGATGGGTGTCATGATGTGAAATGTAACTGAAAATATTTTGGAGTTCTGGCTCTTCAAAACTAGATTAAAGTTTTATATGTGGCTTCTTTCTCGTGTAGCCCTAGCTTCTGTGGGTCTGCACTGTGATTTTACAAATGCAGAAAAATATTTTCAAGGCCTTTCTTGGCAGAAACATTAAGAGTGATACTTTTCTTTTCTGCTATTAGTATGCTGCACCCAAATTGTATTATTTCCCAAATCAGCCTCAATAATTACTTTTAACAATCTGTTGTATACTGTGAAAAGAATTAGGGGGATTTTTTTTTCCATTTCACTCACTAGAGTTTTTCCAATTTCAGGTATGAATTTTTTAGACATTCTCTCAGTAAACAAGAACATGAGAGACAGAACCTTAGGCAGGAAAAATAGCACCAGTCATATAACCCTTTACAGTAGTAGGATATTCAAAACATTTTAAAAAGAACATTTGACATAATATAATTTTTGTTGAAGAAAAAGTTTACACATTCAATTGTAAAAATCACAATTGATTGATGAATTGATAATCTCAATGCAAAACCATGAGGTCTTAAAAGGATTTTTAGTATGAATCATTCTGTCTACCAAAGTTTGTCTATAGTAATGGGGAATGAGAAAATATATTTTCTTCTTTTATTTATATTTTAATAACTTCTTTAAATAATTTTACCCTGATCAATTAGAGAACAAAGAAGAATCTACTTGTGCATAGCCTTCCTATATCTTTGAATGCCTTCTGTTCCCACCAGGATGGGCAAAGCCAAAGAAGTAAACTTTAGAACATACCTGCTATGGACAGGTTTTTCAAGTGGCATTACCTTTCAGGACTGCTTTTGCAGTATTCCACAGGTTTTGGTAGCTTGTGTCTTCACTGTTGTTATGCTCAAGGAAGTTAATGAGTTCCTCTTTTATCTCTTCCTGTACCCAACTGTCATTCAGCATAAGGTTGTTTAATTTCCATGCCTTTGTGTAGGGTTGAACATTTTTGTTGGAGTTGAGTTCCACCTTTAATTCCTTGTGGCCTGATAAGATTCAAGGGAGCCACCAACCCAGGAAAGATTAACACGCTGTGGTATCTGTATACCATGCAATACTATTCAGCCATTAAAAAACATGGAGACTTTACCTCTTTTGTATTAAACTGGATGGAAGTGGAACACGTTATTCTTAGTAAAGCATCACAAGACTGGATAAGCAAGAATCACATATACTCTGATATGAATCACATATATTCTGATATGAAGACAATGACCTAGTACATGGTGTCGGGTAGGGGAAGAGGAGAACACAGAGAGGGAAAAAGAGTGGAGGGTTGGGGTTCACAGTGTGTGACACTCCTTTTGGGGGAAGGACGCATTTATAAGAGGGACTTTACCTGACAAACGCAATGAATATAACCTTGTGCTTTGTACCCTCAATGAATCCCCAACAATTAAAAAAAAAGTTAACTATAAAAACTGTAGTATTACCATGATTTGATCAAAAGTGCTCTTTGGGGCCAGGCAAGGTGGCTCATGCCTGTAATCATATAACTCGGGCAGGCAGAGGCAAGTGGGTTGCTTGAGCTCACAGTTTCAAGACCAGTCTGAGTCAAAGAAAGACCTTGTCTCTAAAAATAGCCAGGACTTGTGGCAAGAGTCTGTAGTCCCAGCTTCTTGGGAGGCTGAGGCAAGGGAACTGCCTGAACCCAAGGGTTTGAGGTTGCTGTGAGATGTGACACCATGGCACTCTACCGAGGACAATAAAGTTTGACTCTGTCTCTTAAAAAAACAAACAAGCAAACAAAAAACAGTGCTCTTTGGTGCACAAGTTGATCTCATGACTCACAAGAGCTGATTGACAATAACCAAATCTTAAGGAAAATTATGATGGTCCAAAATGACAATTTGATTATTTTCATTGAGAAAATCTCTATGAAGACAATGATGTGCTCGTGATTACTAATATTTTCTCTACGTTTAAGATGATCTAGACTGGAAATCACATTATAATGAGAAGATTCCTTGATGAGCACGGGCATAAAAGGGCAGAAATTAGGCGGATAACCTATACTGTAGAATCATTACACAGAAAACATCATGAAACTATTTATAAGCAAATTCTCAACTACTTGAGTTTGACCTGACTCAAAGCTTGGCAGGTAAATATAGTCTTTCTCACAAAGAATTTTTTAAAACATACAGAGCCAAACATTTAATACCATAAGACCTGATATCTGGTGCCCATGTCTGATGCTATCTTTAATTTAACATATCAGATACTTCACAATGTCTAGAAATATTGGATATTTTAAAAAGCAAAAAAAGTTACACACACAAAGCAATGGCTATGATGTGCACTATCTTTCACATGGCTTAGATGGGACATTTCTTCTTTTTTTGGAGACAAGTTCTTGCTCTGGCTCAGACTGGTCTCAAATTTATAAGCTCAGGCAATCTTTCCTCCTTCTCCTCCCAGAGTATTAGAATTACAGGCATGAGCCACTGCGCCCAGCCAAATGGGACATTTCTTAAAACTGATAGAGGCTGTCTACAGTAAACCCACAGCCAACATTATATTGAATAGAGAAACATTGAAAGCATTTCTGCTCAGATCTGGGACTAGACAAGGATGCCTATTTTCACCCCTGCTATTCAACATAGCACTGGAAGTCCTACCCATTGTAATTAGGCAAAAGAAGGAGATCAAGGGTATTCAAATGGGGACAGAGTAATCAAACTCTTGTTCTTTGTGGGTGACATGATCTTATACCTGGAATACCCTAGGAAGTCAAATGAAAATCTCATAGAAGTGATCAAGGAATATAGCAGCATCTCAGGATACAAAATCAATACTGCAGATCAGTAGCCTTTATATATGTCAACAATAGTCAAGCAGAGAATGTAATCAAAAAGTCTATTCCTTTACAGTAGTGCCAAAGAAGATAAAATACTTAGGAATATGCCTAACAAAGGATGTGAAAGGTCTCTATATAGTGAATTTTGTAACCTGAGAAAAGAAATAGCAGAAAAGAAAAACAAATAAGAACATAGCATGCTCGTTGTTGGGAAGAATCAACACTGTTAAAATATCCATACTGCAAATCTATAGATTTACAAAGATATCTACAGATTTAATGCCACCCCCATCAAATCACTAAAGTCATACTTTAAGGAATTTGAAAATATAGTACTTTATTCTATATGGAATCAGAAAAAAAACTGAATATCCAATTTAATTTATAGAAATAAAAACAAATCTGGAGGCATCATATTAGCAGTCATCGGGTTATACTACAAATCCATAGAGAGTAAAACAGTATGCTACTGGCACAAAAATGGAGACATCAATCTATGGAATAGAGTAGAGAATTTAGAGATGACCAGTCACATATCATTTGGTCTTTAATAAGCCAAACAAAAACATATATTGGGGGAAAGAACCCCTATTTAACAAACTATGCTGGGAGAACTGGTTAGTCACCTGTAGAAGACTGACACTGGACCCACTAACAAAAATTGATTCTCACTGGATAAAAGATTTAAATTTAAGACATGAAATTATAAAAATGCTGAAAAAGATTTCAGGGAAAATGCTTGAATATATTGGCCTGGGAAAATAAAATTTGAGGAAGATACCCCTGGCAATTGCAGTAATGCCAAAAATAAATAACTGGGATATGATAAAGCTAAAAAGCTCCTGTATGGTTAGGGACACTACAACCAAAGCAAAGAGGCAACCCTTTGGAATGGGAGAAGATTTTTGCATGTTATGATTTTGACAAAGTTCTGATAACTAGAATCTACCAAGAACTCACACTAATTAATAAGAAAAGAGCAAACAACCCCATTTCCTTGTGGGCAAGAGACTTGAACAGAAATTTCTCTGAAGATGACAGACAAATGCCCAACAAACACATGAAAAAATACTCATTGTCTTCAGTCATCAGAGAAATGCAAATCAAAACCCATTTGAGATATCACCTCACTCCAGTAAGATTTGCCCACATCACAAATTCCCGAAACTGCAGATGCTGACATGGATGTGGAGAGAAGGGAACACTTCTATGCTGCTAGTATGATTGCAAACTTATGGAACCTTTATTGAAAGAAGTATGGAAAATTCTCAAAGAACTAAAAGTTGACCTTCCATTTGATCCTGCAATCCCATTATTAGGCATTTACCCAGAAGATTAAACATCATTTTACCACAAAGACATCTGCATTAGAATGTTTATTGCAGCTCAACTTCAATTGCCAAGTCGTGGAAGCAACCCAAACACCCATCAACCCATGAATGAATGAACAAATTGTGATATATGTATACCATGGAATACTTTTCAACCATAAGAAAAGACAGAGACTTTAGATCTCTTATGTTTACCTGGATGGAGTTGGGACATATTCTTCTTAGTAAAGTATCTCAGGAATGGAAAAAATAAAGTATTCAGTATACTCAATACTATTATGAAAACAATATAAACACTTACTCATACAAGCGATACAACACAAATATAGTCTAACGGAGGAGGGATGAGAAGGAAGAGGAGAGCAGAAGGGGAGGGTGATTGGTGGGATCACACACAGAGTGCACTGTAAGTGTAAATTTCAAAATAATTAAGAGTAAATTTTAAATGTTTTACCACAAGAAAAGAAAAGAAATGAAATTGGGGTTGTTTGTTTAAAAAAAAAAGTCTAGAGCAATTTCACTATTCTATGTGGCCTTTTGATTTAAACCTCTTGCCCAATGAACAAACATGGGGCTGTCACATTCCCATTTTTTCTAGAGGTGGTAGTCTAACAATTTCACTTCCAAAAGTCATTTCCAGAAGAAATTTTTCTTCTGTGACTTTTTAAAAGGATATTTATAATATCTGTGAATTTTTTCCAACTCAACTTTGCTGTACACTTTTCTTTTACTATTATTTCCTATATTTGTTCAGTGATTTTTTTTTAGTGGCTGCCTTGGGAATTAAAATTACCCCTGTAACATGTATATTTTTTTCTGGTCATTGTTGCTTAAAGCTAGTCATTTTAAACAATTTATTGTGTTAACTGTGGAAATCAGATACTCCTACCTTTCCAGAATGTGTTGCTATTGACATCTGTTGTTGCTTTCTTTAGTGACTTTCCTGATCTCATTTTGCATTTTTTTCATATATGACCATGGAAGCTTCCAGTCATTAATTTAGTGATCATCTAATAAATGAACAGAGATTTATTTAGATGCTTGAACAAAAAATTTCCACTTTTTTTTTTATTGAATCATAGCTGTGTACATTAGTTCAACCATGGGGTACAGTGTGGGGGCTTCACATGCAATCTGAGATATTTTAACAACCTGATTGACATACCCTTCATGATATTTTCTCGTTTACTATATGAAAACATTTTTGATCCTTATTTAGAAGTTTTCTCCTGACCCTTTGAATATGTACCACACATGTGATCTCACCCTTTGTCCCATCTCCCCCCACCCTCTCCCTCCCCTTCCCTCCCTCTCCCCTTTCCCAGTCTTCCTGTGCAATAAATGGGTTGTAGCCTTCACTTGAACGAAAAAGAATTTGTCTCATATTAGGGGTGTATACATTTGATACTTTTTCTTCCATTCTAGAGATACTTTGCTAAGAAGAACATGTTCCAGCTCTATCCATGTAAAAATGAAAGAGGAAAAGTCACCCTCTTTCTTTAAGGCTGCATAATATTCCATGGTATACATGTACCACAGTTTATTAATCCATTCGTATATCGATGGGCTCTTGGGCTTCTTCCATGACTTAGCAATTATG
>CAUYON010140966.1:0-16521 GCA_963573935.1 Arctocebus calabarensis
ACTGGTCTTTATAGGGGAATTGGTCTGCATGACCTGGTTTTCCCATGACCACCTGGTATACTGTGGTCACCAAGGCTGGGTCTAGGGAGCCTGTTGATGGCCACCCTGCATTAAAGCTTGGCCACTCAACTTCACAGAGGACTTGGAGTGAGTTCTTGGAGAATTGAATTCCATAGTCATCTGAGAAGCTGGCTGTAAAATTCTTCAGTATACATTGTAGAGGTGTTAAAGACTTAGTCAAGTTCCTGTGATTTGATGAATAAACACAAATATATCACCAATTCCCAAGAAACAACAGTTACTATAAACCTATATATAAATCTAAAGTGTGCATCTGAGGCTACCATAAGGCTCTTGCCTTAACAGGCAGGCCAGGTCTTACAGATTTACAGACCACCCCTTTTCACTTGTGCCTCTTCCCAAGGCCAAAAGACTAAAGCTGACAGGCCAGACTCCCCTGAGGCTCCTGCCTTAGACCAGGTTTTCTAAGGCTCCTATCCAGTGGCCTTCCCTTGGAGGTCCCTCAAACAAACACCACACACAATTCCAAACCAAAGAAACAAACTCAAATCTGCACCTGAGGCCAAGGATCCCCATAAACATTCTACTGTGTCTAGGGATGGGTTGCACTGCCAATACACATATCTCTGAGAGTCCTGACAGACCAGGCTCCCCTGAGGCTCCTGCCTTAAGAGACAGGCCAGGTTTCCTGAGGCTCCTGTCTTACAGGTGTATGGGCCTGTCTTCAGGGCCAACCCCTGAGGCTCCCTTTTCACCTGTGCCTCTGCATCCAAACCTCCCCAAGGCAAAAACAACAAAGCACCCGTGTCCAGATGGCACTAGTGTCCTAGTGTCTGACAGACCAGGGCCAACTCGAGGCTCCAGTGGTTTCCCCTTGGAGGTTCCTAAGGACCCAAAAAACAATTTCAAACAGACACCACAGACTCAAACATCACGGATTCAAACATCACAGACTCAAACATCACAGACTCAAACAAACATCACAGACTCAAACATCACAGACTCAGACATCACAGACTCACTCAGACATCACAGACTCCGACATCACAGACTCAAACAAACATCACAGACAATTACCTCTCAAGAGTAAGTTGGAGGACCTGATCTTGGGTAAGGAGTTGGAAGGAATCCCTCTTAATCCTCAGGAGGAGTTCAGGAAATCATGAGTTTCCTGAACCCATGGAAATCAGGGTTTCCCCAGGGGGCACTTCTCCTATAATTCCTGTCCTCTTCAGGGGGCTACACAGGGAGGCCAACCTTCCAGCTGGTGAATCTCTCTGGGCCTCCAAATGTTAGGTATCCAAAGTGAGTGGAATGGAGGAATGCCAGCATACTGAGTCCAAATTAAGGAAGGTTCCTTTGTTGATCAGCCAGGCCAAAAGCAGGCTCACTCCTCAGTCTCTCAAGCCATAGAAGAAGGGGTGGAAACCTTTTATAAGGGGCTGTTGGTAGGGGAGGGGGAATCCTTAATATAAGCTGAATTTGACAAGAGCCAACTCCTAATAAGGGGAGTCCTTACAAGGGGAAGCTGGGGCTTTGCAGTTATTACTAAACTTTCAGCTGAGCTTCCTGTCTTAAAGGGAGAGTGTTGAAAGCCCTTAGCAAGATGGAGTTGGGGCATAACAAGTGAAGCTTCTCTCAAATGCTCTCCTCACAGTCAGCTGACTAATTTGACTACGCAGAATTCTGTCTTAAACAGTCCCTCTGACTGACCCTTCCCTGGGTTTAGGGTTCCCAGAAAGTTTCTCTTCCTAGCTCTTACCTCCAATATTACTATCTCAGTAAGTTGGAGTTCCCATCCCTTTCCCATGGATGCTGCATCTCCTTTTAGGGAGGCATTTGGTGCACCTTAATGGTCTTTTTGTTTCAGGGCCTAGCACCTAGTCTCTGGTACCAGCAGAGGTTTATGTAATGCTTGTTATTAAATTGCCTAATAAATGAGTTAAAGAATGCAAATGGATTTTATAATGCTATGACCAAGAGAAAGATAAATACTCAGTGATCCATAGGAAAGACTGGTTGGAGCTGGAAGTTGTGATCAGGAAAATAATAAATAGACTTTCCAAAGGGACAGATGAGGTCAGGCATGATGGTTCACACCCATAATCCCTGTACTTTGGGTGGTTGAGGTGGGGAGGATCACTTGAGCCCAGGAGTTCGAGACTGGCCTAGGCAATATACAAGCAGTGAGACTTTATTTCTACAAAAAATTTTTTGTTTAGCCAGGTGTGGTGTTGTGCACCTGTAGTCCCAGCTGCTCTAGAGGCTGAAGCAGGAGCATTGCTTGAGCCCAGGGGTTTGAGGCTGCAGTGAACTATGATTGTGTCACTGTACTCTAGTCTGGGCTACAGAGTAAGATCCTGTCTCCAAAAAAAAAAAAAGAAAGGAGGGGATTGATAAGTGTGAGGTTAATAAGGAAGGGAAATGAAAATGGTAATTTGATCACTGAAGAGGCCAGATTCATGCTGCCCTATCAGAGAGAAAAGTCCCTTCCCTTCCAGCCTAACTTGGTAATGCTATTCTATGCTCCTACCACACCTCTTTTTGCCCTTGGCAGGAGCCTCTGTTGGAAGAGATGGCGATGGGCCTGGGCCCCTTGTTGTTAGTCTTCATGCTGGGTCTGGGTCTGACCCCACCAAACCTGGCTCTGGATGATTCCAGCTACAAACAGTTCCTAGCCCAGCACTATGATGCCACACCAAAGGGCCGGGATGGCAAATACTGTGAAAGAATTATGGAGAGACGAGGTCTGAGCTGCAAAGACACCAACACGTTTATTCATGGCAGCAGGGGCAGAATCAAGGCCATCTGTGGAAATAAGTACGGAAACCCTCACATAGAAAACTTAAGAATGAGCAAGTATCCTTTCCAGATCACCACTTGCAGACACATAGGGAAATCCTCCCACCCACCATGCCGGTACCGAGCCACAACAGCAGTCAGATTCATCGTTGTTGCCTGTGAAAATGGCTTACCTATCCACTTTGATGAGTCCTTCATCCATCCGTAACCAGCAGACCCTTGGCCCAGAGTTGGTTCCTCTCTTCTTTCCTTGGGTTTCTCCTCCAGACCCCAGGACAGCGGTGGCAGTATCCATTGCTAGGGGCCAAGAAAATAAGCTACCTGGATCTTTTGTTTTCTGTTTTACAGCATGTTTAATAAATAAAAATGTCTCTGAAATCAGTAAGAATCAGTCTTCTCATCGATTCTCTTTTTTCCCCCAAGCATACGCTGTAATTTTTTTTTTTATTATTATTGTTGGGAATTCATCGAGGGTACAAGAAACCAGGTTACACTGATTGCATTTGTTAGGTAAAGTCCCTCTTACAATTGTGTCTTGCCGCCAAAAGGTGTGGCACACACCAAGGCCCCACTCCCTTGCTCCTTCCCTCTCTGCTCTTCCTTTCCACACTCCTCCCTCCTTCTTTCTCTCTCTGCTCTCCCTTTCCCCCACCGTGTCCTTAATTGTCATTAATTGTCCTCATATCAAAATTGAGTACATAGGATTCATGCTTCTCCATTCTTGTGATGCTTTACTAAGAATAATGTGTTCCACTTAATACAGGTTAATACAAAGGCTGTAAAGTCTCTATTTTTTTTAATGGCTGAATAGTATTCCATGGTGTACACATCTTGTTACTCCATTCCTGGGTTGATGGGCATTTAGGCTGTTTCCACATTTTGACTATTGTAAATTGAACTGCAATAAACAGTCTAGTGCAAGTGTCCATATGATAAAAGGATTTTTTTTCCTTCTAGGTAGATGCTCAGTAATGGGATTACAGGATCAAATGGGAGGTCTACCTTGAGTTCTTTGAGGTTTCTCCATACTTCCTTCCAAAAAGGTTGTATTAGTTTGCAGTCCCACCAGCAGTATAAAAGTGTTCCCTTTTTTCCACATCCATGCCAGCATCTGCAGTTTTGAGATTTTGTGATGTGGGCCATTCTCACTGGGGTTAGATGGTATCTCAGGGTGGTTTTGATTTGCATTTCTCTAATAAATAGGGATGATGAGCATTTTTTCATATGTTTGTTAGCCATTTGTCTGACTTCTTTAGAGAAAGTTGTATTCATGTCTCTTGCCCGTTGATATACAGGATTGTTGGCTTTCTTCATGTAGATTAATTTGAGTTCTCTATAGATCCTGGTTATCAAGCTTTTGTCTGATTCAAAATATGCAAATATCCTTTCCCATTGTTTAGGTTGTTGTCTCCTTAGCTGTACAGAAGCTTTTCAGTTTAATTAAGTCCCATTTGTTTATTTTTGTTGTTGTTGCAATTGCCATGGCAGTCTTCTTCATGAAGTCTTTCCCCAGGCCAATATCTTCCAGTGTTTCTCCTATGCTTTCTTTGAGGATTTTTATCATTTCATGCCTTAAATTTAAGTCCTTTATCCATCTTGAATCAATTTTTGTGAGTGGAGAAACTGATTCTTAATATATTGATCTTTCCCCATTGTCTCTACTTAGCTGCTCTCTGAGAGGATGAGTGGAATAGAAATGCCTTTTTCCTTATCAGTCAATTTCTTCTCAGTCATTAAGGAGGTAGAGTTGAACTTTCTGTAAAGATAATAATGATACATTGATCTACAGAGAGACCTGGAAAAATCCCAGGACTTGTAGCCACTAAGCAGAATTTTCAAGAAAAGAAAATTGTTTTTTCCCTCAAATAATAAGCTAATTTTACTTTTATAAATATGGGACTTTGGGGCAAAGAATGTAGAACTGTGTGCCAACATATCAACAGATTAATTATATTCTCTCTCACACATACACACATGTAATCCACCATGAATACCAAAATTCAAAATTTATTCAGGGTAACCAGCCTTTGTCTTAAGTAGGAGGTAATTTTTCCGTAGATTTTAATGGAATGTTCCCAGGATATTTTCTTGTTGTGGTTACTTTATATAAAATTCAAAAAAATCAGTACATTATTTTCTCTATAATCTTTTTACTTTACCAAATAATGTCTGGCAATCATGATACCTTAGGGAAGTTATAGAAATATTCCAATTTTCTCCCTTCTTCTTCCTTAAGATTTGTTTCCAGGTAACTATAACTTAGGTTAACAGATACTCTGTAAAATACACTAATCAACATGTAGATTTAATGCTTAGCTTCTAGTTACCCAATTTCTATAAACAGTTGCCTGGATATTTTATTTAGAAAGTAGTTGTTAATAAATGACAGTCATAAATCCCTAGTTTTGCTGCCTTGTGAACATGATTATTGTGATCACAGTATTCCCTGTGGCAACCTCTTTTGCTGCCTGCATTGCCCTGAAATGGGTCAAAAGCTCTGGTTCCCTACTACCCAGATTATGGACCAGTGTCCAGGTACCACAGGGGAGAGCCCAGCCAGCCTCACTGAAAGTGTTATATTTAGGAAGGGGTTGGGGAAGTAGGCTGCTGGTGTGTACTCAGCATAGGAATCTCTGCACTTTGAGTTTTTTCAAATTTTTTCTTTCTTTCTGCACTTTGAGTTAATCTGTATCAAATTGGAAAATACTGTCATTGCCTAATACGAAAAAGAGTTTTGCAGACCTCTCTTATTAGCAAATTTGCCTTATTGGCATGGTGCCCATAGCACAGTGGTTACAGCACCAGCCACATGTACCAAGGCTGGCGGGTTCAAGCCCAGCCCGGGACCAGCCAAACAATAATGACAAATGCAACAAAAAAATAGCTGGGCATTGTGGCGGGCGCCTATAGTCCCAGCTACTTTGGAGGCTGAGGCAAGAGAATTGCTTAAGCCCAAGAGTTTGAGGTTGCTGTGAACTGTGATGCTATAGTACTTTATGAAGGGTGACATAGTGAGACTGTCTCAAAAAAAAAAAAAAGAAAGAAAGAAAGAAAAAGAAAAAGGAAAATTTGCCTTATTATAAAATTTCAAAAACCTCTCAGGAAGTGCAAAAGTCCCATTTTAGGGTAAAATTTTTGGACCCTATTCTCAAGTTCTCCAACTAGTATTCTCTGAGGTGAGACAAAATCATTCAAGATCATTGCCCTACTCAAGACCCTGATGGAGAAAGTCAAAGGTATGGACCATTATTATACTGATCATCCTGTAGGTGTGAAAATTCAAATCTTCTCTAGATATTTGCTTAGAACATTATCATTGCATAGTCTGCTCTGGTGTTAGGGGAAATGACTATTTCATAGGAGACCACACAGCAAGGGAATGGGGGTGCTTCCTGACCTGCTGATGGTGCTGTCAGCTCCATAGGCAGTCCTAGTTCTTTTTTCTGGGTCTCTTGTTCTATCTCAATCAAAATCTGCTTAGAATAAAATGATAAGTCACAGGCAGGTCATTTTATCTTGAATGAATCATTTGAGGAATTGAAGATCTGGTCAGCTATAATTATTGACTTTGCAAGGAAAAGAGAAGGAAAAACTCCAAAACATCAAGATTTTTAAGAAAGGTGTCATGCAAGGAAGAAAATTCCATGCAATCTGAGAAGGAAAAGTTTCTCAAGGGATTCAATAGCTGAGATATTTTATAGTTTAGAAACAGATTTCTAATTCCTCAGGAATACAATTAACTCTACTAAATAAAGAGGGGTCAATAATATATACACCTCAGTATAGCCATTCACTGTTTTCCCAGATTGAAGGCAGTAGAGGAAAGCAAGAAAAATGGAAATGGTAAAAGTAGTACAGTAAGTGCCAGCATTTACTAAGCACTTACCATGTGCTAGGCCTTGTGATGAACATTTTGCATTGATATTCTTATTTGTTCTTCATGACATCCATAGAGGTAATTATTATTATACTCATTTTACTTATAAAGAAATATGCCGAGTGAGGTTAGGTAATTTCCCCAGCATTAAAGCCTAGGTCTTTGGGACAGTGTCAAAAAAAATTCTTATTGAGAGTCAGGATGGTGCAGTAGAGAAAGTATCTGGGGCACATCCTGACCCAAAAGTATATGTCGGGATGATTTGGAGATCATATTTGTCTTGTAGCTAGAGCTTTGAGGCACCAAATGGTGTTGACGTTGGACTGCTGTCCTCAAACATTTTTCTCTCTTGCTTACTCATTTGGTTAGTAGAGCTGAGGTTCTCTTGTGAATAGTTGGTCTTCTCTGTAGCCAGTTATCTTGCTAAGCCATATTCTTGGTCACAAAGAATCAGAATGAAAGAAAGGAGATAAAACCATGTAAAACTGAAGGTGCTGTTGGAAAATCAACCCCAAAGCACATTGTTCTGCTGAAGCTATAAACCCAACTACTATCTGCACCTTCTGTAGTTGTATCCATTGGCCTTGGAGTGAAAACTGAGGAGATAACAGGTATCTCTCCCTGCCACACTGCCTCCTATGGCCCTTTTCTTTCCTAACACCCTATCTCCTATTTACAGCTGCAGGCTCAGGAAAGGGACACAGAGCTTTATGTCTTTCTGTGCAAAGGCAAAAAGTGGCTGGCTGAGAATATAGGAGGTAGCATTTTTAAAAAGTGGTATCTGTGTTTGATACTACTTTCATCATCACTAACTGAAGAATAGAGTTTAGGTAGATTGGGGGGCAGGCCTTTCATAAGCCATTTCTACCACTTACACAGTGTAATCTGCCATCCTGAAGCAGGATCTGTGAAAACAAAGGACAGTGGTATCTATACACATAAACCCAGGGATTCAGCTGGAGCCAGCCCTTTGACTGCACAGAGTCTGTCTGACTCTTAAAATGTTTTTGCTTCCTTTTGAATCAGGGATGGCTTTTCTTGGCTCCAGTGAATCAGCCGGGCCTTGCTGCGAGAGTCAAGTGGATTCACAGTTCATGTAAATCTCAGGAGTGACAGCCAGATGGCAGCATCTGGCTAGTCAGTGTTGGCGAGTTATTTCACCTCTATCCCTGATTAGACTCTGTTGCTGAAGGTTAACAACTCTAAGCACAAATGTCTTTAAGATCCTAGGTTAACAATTCTTAGCACAAATGTCTTTAAGATCCTGAATATTTGGGGAGTGGGATGACAGAGGCAGTAGAGGATGATAGGAAGAGCACAGGGTTTAGAGCCAAATAGGCCTGGATTCCTGTCTTTAATCAATCAACAAACCAATGAATGTTTTGAGACTACATGGCAGTACTTTATTGTCCTGTTCTCTCTCTCTATATATATACTAATGCTATTAAATTCTGGGTTTATTTTTTGCTGCCAAGAGGTGGCAACACCATGTTGCTGAAACTAGAGAAGACAACAAACCATCAACAATTATTGACAAGACAGGAAGAACATCAGGAACAGACATATGACAATGCATGGTTATGCCAGGGCCTATACCTTTGGGAAACATATAGAAACAGCAAGAAAAGAAAAAAAAAGACAATCTAAGTTCTCTTTTGTGGAGATTGTGTTATTTAGATTTATTTTTATTTATCTCTCTCTATATATATTTTGCAATTATTGGCTGGGGCTGGGTTTGAACCTGCCACCTCTGGCATATGGGGCCAGCACCCCACCCCTTTGAGCCATAGGCTCTGCCCCTTAGATTTATTTTTAAATGTTTCTTAGCTTTTCTTATCAGTCAAGTCCACAAGCCTGGGAAACTGCTTTAGTCCCTATACCCATTTAATTTCATTTGTTCGTTAGCGCATCCATTTCATTTATTAGTTTATTTGAATAGCAGTTGAGTAGTTATGATCTATTATCTTAAAATCACTGTGTCTTTTCTCCTGTCAGGTTCTAATCAACCTAATTGTGCTAACTCCCATGGGGACTGGGAGCGTTCATGATGACTCAGTGACCAAATAAATGTTTACAGATTTACAGTTTCACATACTGAGAGGCTGTCACGTAAATATATTTGTCACAGGCAAATATATCCAATATACAGAGGCAATAATAAGAGAGAGGGGGAATAACTACACGGAGTAGCTGGCGAGACCAGCATGCCAGCTGATAAACCTGCAGGTCAGTTTTCCTTGAAAAGCCCACGAATGGGGGTGGGGTTGCTGCTCTTCTCCTACTAGCAGTGGCCACTGCTGATGAAAAAGAAGTCTGGGAGCCCAGCATGGTGGCTCATACCCGTACACCTGTAATCCTAGCATTCTGGGAGTCTGAGGAGGTGGGTAAATGGCCTGAGTTCAGGAGTTCAAAACCAGCCTGAGCTAGAGCAAGACCATAGACAGGCAATAAACCGTGGCAGGCAACTGTAGTCCCAGGGTATTTGGGAGGCTAGGGCAAGAGGATCTCTTGAACCCAAGAGTCTGGGGTTGCTATGAGCTATGATGCCATGACACTCTACTGAGGATGACAAAGTGAGACTCTGTCTCAACAAAAAAGGCTGGTAGTTCTCACAGGCAAAGCTTTCCACAGGTATCTTGGCTATGGTCAGTTTCTTTGCAGTTCTTAAGGTCCTCGGCAGGCATCATAGCCATTATCTCAGCTGCATTTTGGCTTCACTTTCTTGTCCCATCTAAAGGGTGTCTGGCCACAGGAGGTGACATCTTATCACTTCAGTCTACCATGACATATCACTCTGAGGGATCAGCAATTTCACCATGGGCTGCGTTGCTTGTCTTAAGTGACTCCATTTTGAGACACCTGAGATCACACACTGTTATGTCAGTCTGGTTACTCCGCTTGGTTTTTTTTCTTAGTAGCATGAGGAGGATTTCCAAAAGGATCTGATTTTACACCATTAGAAGACTAGCCATATGATATCCAAAAAAAAAAAAAAGGAAAAAGCAGTAAAAAATTTTTAAAAGAATAGTAGCCACATGAGAGGAAAGGCTAGGCCTAAATGTTACTCATTCCTCTTTTCTCCTGAATCACCTTCCTTGATTCTTAGATGTAAGATATTAAAATTAGTTTGTAAACTTTCTTTGACGTGTCCTGAGTCTATCCAAACTGTCTAGTATTGGAGCCTCCAGGGAACTGTCTGGAGGTTCCACCAGTGATACAACTAGGGAATTACCTCAAGAGACACACAAATACAACTTCATGTAGATTGAACACACAAGTTCCTGTCCTGCATCATTCCATGGGCTACAGCAACTGCCCTCTTGCTTTTGAAGAAGACCATGTTTGCCAACTATTCACTCTTAGAGTGGTAAGTGTGGAAAAAATTGTGAACAGAGAAGAGTGGGGAGAGGACACACATAAGAGGAAAGAGGAAACTGTGGGATCAAGGAATTATTTACTAGTCATCCTCACTCCCTCTCTCCCGTGCCTGGATTCTTATCTGGCTTTCTCTTGCCCCTTGCTTTCTTTCTCAGCACCTCTGACATACTGATGGCTCTGCAGAGGACCCAGTCATTGCTTCTGCTCTTGCTGTTGACCCTGCTGGGGCTGGTGCTAATACAGCCCTCCTATGGCCAGTCTGGCATGTACCAGCGATTCCTGAGGCAACACGTGGACCCTCAGGTGACAAGTGGTGATGATCGTTACTGCAACGTGATGATGCAAAGACGGAGGATGACTACGCGTCAGTGCAAGTCCTTTAATACCTTCATCCATGAAGACATCGGGAGCATTCTTAATATCTGTAACACCTCCAATATCCAGTGCAAGAATGGCCGGGTGAACTGTCATGAGGGTGTAGTGAAGGTCACAGACTGCAGGGAGACAGGAAGTTCCAGGGTCCCCAACTGCAGATACCGAGCCAAGGCTAGCACTCGGCGTATTGTCATTGCCTGTGAGGGTAACCCAGAGGTGCCTGTGCACATGGATAAATAGATGCCACCCTGCTGGGGTTATGGGCAGCATTTGAACCTTTAATTTACTTTTAAATATCAATGAGCGCACATTTGAGCTATCCCAGACTCTGTCTCCTCTGCTCATTTCTTATTCTTTTTCTCAGTATAACCCACTCTATTAAGTATCAGTACATTTCATTAAAGAGACATGCAGAGGTATGTCAAAAATGAGTCTGGGCTTGTAATAAGCTTCCTTTTATAATACTGGTCAGCTTAGCTCTCTCAGATCCTGTCATCCTGAATTTAATCATTATGTGTATTGATAAAGCATTTCAAGCATTGCAGAGAGCATTTAATCTATCTCATTTTAATACCACAGTGCCCTGATGATGCTATTATACCTATATAGGAGCTTGAGGTTAAGGAATCTGCTGAAGACCATAGTTAGTGGTGACCCGAGAAAAACATCTGGTTAAACTAGCTACTCGTGCTGGGGTTTTTCTACTTAGTCACAAGGAGTGTTTCTAGTGTATGCTTTTTGTTATGCCCAATAGTCAGCTATTGGGGGAAGCATTAAAAATTCGGAAATATATACCAACCAAATCAGAACTACGTGTTATTTCCATTGTTGTTATGTTTGGATGTGATAAGATTAAGAAAATGATTTTAGGAATTTTCTCTTCCTTTTCGCTTTGAATCACTCTAGTAAGTGAGAGTATTAAAAATGTATTAGGTCTTTAGACTCATTTCTTCTTCCTGAATGATTTTTTTATGTTTCTCTTTATTAAAGGACTTAAACTAGAGGTATCTGAGAAGACTGTAGGATTATTTCTCTTCCTCCTAGCCACTTTTAATATTTCCGTTGTCTATAAACATGCATGCACTTTCATAACCTCACAAACTCTCGTCAAAAACTAATGCCTATCAGGTCCACAACCACAACACAGAAAATTTATCTCAGAAATCTCCTATCACAGAAGAAATGATTCCTTCCAAACATAATTCTCATACCCCTCTCCTCTCCCTTTGAATATTTGGAAACAGATCAGGGAGAGGAGACAAATGAAGATGCTAACTTTTAAAGAAGGGAAGTAGGCTCAGCGCCTGTAGGACAGTGGTTACAGTGTCAGCCACATGCACCAAGGGTGGTGGATTCAAACCCAGCCCAGGCCAGCTAAACAATGACAACTGCAACAAACAAACAAACAAGCAAACAAACAAAAATAGCTGGGCGTTGTAGCGGGTACCTGCAGTCCCAACTACTTGGGAGATTAAGGCAAGAGAATCACTTTAAGCCCAAGAGTTGGAGGTTGCTGTGAGCTGTGACGCCACAGCACTCGACTAGGGGAGACATAGTGAGACTCTGTGTCAAATAAATAAATAAATAATAAAGAAGGGAAGTATGTGTGTGTGTGCATACAGGTACACAAGAACTAAACTGAAATTATTTGAATTACGGTAGATACATGTGTTCACTTTGGCAGCACAAATACTGAATTACAGCAGACACAGACAGAAATCCTTTTTAATCTCTCATCTGACTAAAGTAGAACCTCCAGGAAATACAGCTACCATTAATCCCCCTCCAAGGGAGGCTCCAGACAGAAGATAGTTCCAATATTCCAAGAATATTGTGTAAGTAAACTTCATCCAAACTTTCCATTTATCTTCCCCCAAAGTCCATTTGTTTTCCGGTAGAAGCTCCTTCCTCCTTCTCCCCTATTAAATTGGCATATAAATCCCTACCTGGAGCTGTTCATGAAGCCTGTTCATCTGAATGCTTTTACAAATTATCAACAAAACTTTTCTTTTCTCTTGTTAACCTGTCTGTTGTTAATTCACAGGCTCCTGGCCACTGAACCTAAATAGGTAGAGGAAACATTTTCTTCCTAACAGCATGTCTCTATATGTATTAATATGTTTAGAGTATAGAGGAAAGAGAATTCTCTTGGCACCAGCCATGGGAGTTGGTGACTGTCATATAATTTGAAATAATTTTGGGCTTTGCATTGGTTCTGTTATAGAACTCCTAAAATTTCTTGAGTGATAGGAATATCTTTTGTTATTCAAAACAAACTCTTTTTGATTATACCAGAGATTTCGCTAATGAGGTGACTTAGGGTGAGGCCTCCAAAAGACCTCCGGACAAGGCTAATCAACAGAAAGAGAGCTAGAACTCTCAGCCCTACCATGACCTCTAGGAAGTGGGTAGCATTGGCATCTAAACTAGGGGCATTCTTGTGGGCCTGATCTCTTATCTTGTGGGATCTAATGTAAACGCCAAGTACATAAAGTCAGAATTTAATTAAATGGTACGACACTCAGCTGGTGTTTAGAGAGTGGGAGAATTGCTTGCTATGAACAAAACGTGCATACCTGGTGTCAGAAGTGTTATATGTAGAGTGAGAACATACAGAAGCAATTTGTAATCCATTCTGGGCACTTCTTCTCACTTGTGGTAGAATTTACCTTCTATTCCCACCTCTATGCCCATATTCTACTGAACTTTTTATCTCTTAGTTGTGCCACAGGCCCTATATTACTGTCTCTCTTTAAGTGGTCACCCTTTTTGTTGGATTTGAAAGCAGCTGCCTGTGTCCTAAAATGCCATGGTTTCAAGCAGGTGCCTGGGTTCTTGGTTCTTGGAGCACTCTTAGTCAAAAAATGACCAGACACCAGCAAAGTAAGGCAAATGTAAAACAAAGTTTATTGAGGAAGAGAAAGATAGGTTTATAGAGTAAAAAAGTTTACAAAGTAAGACACACTTACTATAGAGAGTAAATGGGCCCCCATTGTCATAACAAGAAAAAGGCACAGGGGCAAAGATTATGGTTGTGGTTCTCTTTTATACCACCTCAGTCAGGCCTACACCTCCTGGCTCAGAGTAGCCTTGGAACCAGAGGCATGCAGACCTCCCAAGAGCCTCTCTGAGAGCCCACTGGGGGTGTGGGCTGCAATATAGGTTTAAGCTAATGACATGATAGTTAGACTTCAGGCTGTTCTAGACCTTTAAGACTCTATTATACCTATTGCTATGGCAGAGTGTTCTACATCCTTTTGGAAGTTGGCATGCTAAGTTCTGATTGGTAGATTGGTAGGGTGTTCCTTCCTCCCTAGGTGGGAGCAATCACTTGGGACAAAATTAAGGTGGGAGACACCAAGATGGAGGCCTGGGGACCTTGCCTTTGTCCTCCTTCCTCACTAGAGCCAGATTCCTAACTAACTACCTAACATATTTACTATCAACTTAGTTATCATGTAGCCAAGACTTTAGTTTCCTGATTGAATCTAAAAAGGATAGCTGAATGTTTTCACTGGGTTAAGTTCTATTTGTGAGGTTGCTGACTAATGAATGAGTGAAGTGAGAGGTTCTCGCATAGAACCAGGGTGAAGGTCATAAGAAGGGAGAGGAGGACAGTCCAGGACAAGGAAAGACTTCAATAGAGGGGAAAAGGAGAATGGAGACTGATCAGGTGTCAGCTCAGCTCCCACATAGTTGGTAGCTTTTTCACTGGAATGGGGCAATGAGCCCAGAGCACCACCTGGGGCTCCTCTCTTCAGTGGGTCAGGATTAATGGGCGTATTCTTGAGATTTATTGGCCAGGATATGGGTAACATGTTTCCAGGAACTCTGCCTTGAAGCACTCCAGGAATCTAGGGAGGGGATTGCTGATTTTCTAAAATGGCTGCCCTCCTGTCAAGGTTATGAGAATTCCATTCCCACAACTCCCCACTTTTTTTAAGGTATGGGGGCACAGAAATTTCTGAAAACTGCTTCCTGCTGGATGGGGCACTTACTTTTTTAGGGGTTTGAAGAGAGTTTGGGGGGCTAGGAAGGTCCTGTTAATGTCTTGAGCAAGCCTTTTTCAGAAGGAGGACTTGAGTGATGTGTTGCTGTAGAATGCTAGGAACTGTGTTCTGAATGAAATGGACTCCAGTTTGTATAAGGAGCATACCTAGGGAGACACAAAGTATTAAAAGCAGTAAACAAAGGGCTGGGTGCAGTGGCTTAGGCCTGTAATCCTAACACATGCTAGGCCAAGCCAACAGGTTCAAGACCAGCCTGAGCCAGACTGAGACCTCCTCTCTCAAAAATAGCCAGGTGTTGTGCCGGGTGCCTATAGTCCCAACTATTTGGGAGGCTGAGGCAAGAGAATCACTTTAGCCCAAGAGTTTGAGGTTGCTGTGAGCTATGACGCCACAGCACTGTATCAAGGATGACAAAGTGAGACTCTGTCTCAAAAAAAAAAAAAGATGTGCTTTATATATGTACATGTAATGTACTAAATTGGCTTATAAATGAGCATTCATAAACTAAATACACCTTAATGCTTTTTAAGTTTCCTTGAATTTATTAATATTTGTAAATAAGTAGGTTTAAAAAAATTATTGGTAAATAAAAAAAAATCTTCAAAATCGTTAGCATGCACTTTTGTCTGGGGTATTGGTTGGCTTTGTATTTGTCTCAGCTAGTTATTTTTAAATGTCAGGGTTTGACACAAAGGTTATAAAACTATAAACCTAGTAAGAAACAAAATAATCTTTACGTGACTTTTGATAAGTAAAGCTAATTTAATATTTTTGATACAATAAAAAGGTGGACTCTTCTGAAATATCAGCAAAAATAGCCATATGTTTGAAGTTCTTTCATGGATGAACATCTAATATTCACAGGCTATAAAAATGGTCAATAAGAGAATAACTTAAGGTTCAGTGCGTATTAGCACAGTGATTAGGGCACTGCCCCCATACACTGAGGCTGGTGGGTTCAAACCCAGCCCAGACCAGCTAAACAACAATGAGAACTGCAACAAAAAATAACCAGGTGTTGTGGCGGGTGCCTATAGTCACAGCTACTTGGGAGGCTGAGGCAAGAGAATCACTTCAGCCCAAGAATTTGAGGTTGCTGTGAGATGTGACACCATGGCACACTACTGAAGGTGACATAGTGAGACTCTGTCTCAAAAGAAAAAATAAAAAAGAAAATATATTTTTGGAAAAGAAAAGTTAAGAAGAAAAAATAATTTTTTTATAAGAAAAAGGATTGTATATGGAAAATTTTTGTCCTAAAGGCTCTTGTGCATTTATGTTAAAAATATTTGTGTATGCTTTGCTCTGATTAGTCAATATGCTTTATGTTAGATTTTTATTTTTTTATTTTTACGTATACATGTGTTAATTAGGTTTCCACTTTTTGCCTTCGCAGAATTTAAAAGGCTTAAAATTCAATAACAATAACAATGTTTAAGATAAGGACTAGAAACAAAAACCACGTAAAGAATGAACGAAGATAAATACATTCAGAAAAGAAAACAGATGGTTACTGCATCGAAATATCAAGCAATATTACCAATAATAATGCCACGAAAGCAATGTACACATTGTCAAATAAGACATTATAGAGCACTTTGACTCTGAGGCTCAGCATAAAGTCATTAGTTAACTTCTTATTTTATTCCCCAAAGTCTCAAAAAATAGACAACTAATGCCATACAAATAAAAGTAGAGTTTCAGAAGAATGTACTCAGCCCTAATATGAATCTAATTTATAGCTTTCATATGAAGGCTAAAATCCAATTATAGCACAAGAATATAGGGAAAGGGGAAAGGGAGGGGAGGGGAGGGGAGAGGATAGGTGGAGGGAGGACAATTAGTGGGATCACACCTACGGTGCATCTTAGCAGAGTACTGGTGAAACTTATTAAAGGTAGAGTATCAATGTCTTTATATAGTGATCAAGAAAATGCCATGAAGGCTATCTGTAATAGTACGGTCAAAATATTTCTGACTGTATATGAAGCACATCATGCCCTATGATTGCACCAATGTACACAATTATGATTCAATAAAATTATAAAAAAAAAAGTA
>CAUYON010140969.1:0-34617 GCA_963573935.1 Arctocebus calabarensis
CAGCTACTCGGGAGGCTGAGGCAAGAGAATCGCTTAAGCCTAAGAGCTGGAGGTTGCTGTGAGCAGTGTGACGCCACGGCACTCTACCCAGGGCGATAAAGTGAGACTCTGTCTCTACAAAAAAAAAAAAAAAAAAAAAAACAAAGAAAAATTCCATTCAGCTGGGCACTGCTACCTATCATCTAAAGAATGCTTCAGTGTCATAGGCAGAAATTGGGCTGAAAGGCAAAAAGGACAGAAGCTTAGTTAAATAGTGATGGGTGTACAGTATGCGGCAAAGGGCATCTGTAAAGATCACCCAAGTGACTACGCCCGAGCATTTCCAGAGGGCATAGAAAGGAAAGAAGGGCGAAGCAGAGAGGTGAGCATCAGAGTACAGTACATCGATCCTCACAGAGCTCCAGGCTAGTGGAAACAATTAGCCCCAAAGCATAGGAAAGCAAGTAACTCTCTCAGCAAATGACCCAAGACCCAGTGGGTGCATCTCAATCAGTATGATCAGGGGAAAAGGGAAGGGTTAAACAAGAGCTCCTTCAGGGAAATAATCCAAAACTGGCTCATTTGAGAGAACAGAGAATTGCTTCATATTTTAATTCTTTCATGAAATGATTCAAATAATTTCAGAGCTGCATATAATGAAGTCAAAACCATACCAGAACATTATATTGTCTACCTTTACTTTTTTGAAGAATACTCCTTCATTCCTAGTCCTACAATTCTTCTTTGCCATTGAAGCTTATAGTTCTCATAATATTCTTCTTTATTTTCATGATATAGTATAAACGCTACAGCACTGAAAGGTAATAAATTTCCTAGAGGTTTCCACTTATTTACTCTAAGTAACTGGCAATCAAAAAGTACCCAAGGACTGATCCCTTTGAATTGTTGGGTTGTAATGGGGTTCCTACTAGAAGGCACAAGGCAAAACCTCGTAAAAAGAAAGAATGAAAGAAAGACTGAATTGCTTTTGATAAGTGTCTCAGACACATAGGAACAAATGAGAGGAGTTTCTGCTCTATTGTATCTCTTCCCCTGCAGCTAAATGAAACCAGAATAGCAAATAGATTATAGTGTGGGTACCATCTGAAATGGGTTATACAAAATTTTCTAGGGAATGAAAAGGGCTTAGAAAACATGTTTCATTCATTGTGTAAAATTTCTAGTGTCATTCATCCTGTTAAAGTTCCATAAATTCTTTTTTGAAAACCTGCAATCTAACTATCTATGAGAGCAATACTATGCTCCATTGCCTGAATCAAGTTGTATCAATTTTTTTAATACACACTGAAGACTCTTGGAGGCATGAGACCCAGGACATATTAACTGGCCAGATAAGACTGGGAAGGGCTGGGGACAGGGTACAGATGGCCTAAGTTAATGTCATCAACAGAGAAGTGAGCTTTTGAGAGCAGGATTGACAGCTCAGAGGTGCTCCTTGAAATCATTTCTTTGCTGTTGTTTTTAAGAATTCCATTTTCAAGTCTATTATGTATGGCAACCACTAGAAAGTATTTCTTGAAGAGATAGCATATTGGTTTCCGTCAATCTAATGTTCAGTGGCCCAGTGTTTGATGCGTGAGATATTGGGATATAACCCTGTAATTATGCTATCAGAATTGGTCAAAATTAAGCCTTTTTCGTCCCTAGTTGGTCCCAGGAAAGGTAACCAGCTTGAAAAGGACATATTTATAGAATTGTTGCCACCAGGATAGGTTAGCTTAGAGGTCACATTTGATTCTTGATTAAAATTCAAGGACAGCCTTTCTCAATTGAAGCCCTGTCATTTAAATGGAACTTATTTATCTCTCTCTTTTTTAAGAGAAAAGGGCACAAATAAGAATACAAATAAGAATAGAAAACAAACTCATGACAATATTATTACTTTAAGCCCTAACAAGGAATTCAGAAAAAATACTTTTATAATCTATTACCAAGAAAGAACATAGGGTGTGAATAACAAGTTCTAGTTAAGATACCATTTGAAAGACTACTTTTCCTTCCCCTCATTATTTTTTTTATTGTTAGGGATTCATTGAGGGTATTCAGAAGTAGGTTACATTGATTGCCTTTGTTAGGAAAGGGCCCTCTTATATTTGTGCCCTGCCCCCAAAAGGTGAACCCTATCCCTTGACTTCCCCCACGCCCTCCCTCCTTCCCTTTCTCAGTTCTCCCCATCCCCAACCCCCACATACACTGTGTACTAGGACCTTAATTGTCCTCATATTAGAATTAAGTACATAGGATTCTTATTTCTCCATTCTTGGGACGCTTTACTAAGAATAATGTGTTCCACATCTATCCAGGTTAATACAAAGGGTGTGAAGTCTCTGTCTTTTTTAGTAGCTGAGTAGTATTCCATGGTATACAAATACCACAGCTTGTTTATCCATTCATGAGTTAGTGGGCAATCAGGCTGTTTCCACATTTTGGCGATTGTACATTGAGCTGCCATAGATAGTCTAGTACAAGTGTCCTTGTGATAAAAGAATTTTTTTTTTCTTCTGGGTAGATGCTTAGCAGTGTGATTGCAGGGTCAAATGGGAGGTCTAGTTTGAATACTTTGAGGGTTCTCCATAATACTTTCCAAAAAGGTTATATTAGTTTGCAGTCTCACCAGCAGTGTAAAAGTATTCCATTCTCTCCACATCCACGCCAACATCTGCAGTTTTGAGACTTTGTAATGTGGGCCATTCTCACTGGGGTTAGATTGATATCTCAGGGTGGTTTTGATTTGCATTTCTCTAATTATTTCTCTAATTATTAGGGATGATGAGCATTTTTTCATATGTTTATAAGCCATAATCTGTCTTTTTTAGAGAAGGTTCTATTCATCTCTCTTGCCCAGTGATCAAAGGTATTGTTGGCTTTTTTTATGTTTATTACTTTGAGTTCTCTGTACATCCTACTTATTGAGCTTTTGTCTGAGTCAAAATATGCAAATATCCTCTCCCAAAGTGTAGAGTATCTGTTTGCTTTGGTTGTAGTTGCCTTAGCTGAAAAGAAGCTTGTCACTTTCATTAAGTCCCATTTGTTTATTTTTGTTGTTGTTGTAATTGCCCTGGGAGTCTTCCTCATAAAGCCCTTCTCCAGGCCTACAGCTTCCAGTGTTGTCCCCACTTTCTATGAGGATTTTAATTGTTTCATGTCTTAGATTTAGGTCTTTTATCCATCTTGCAGGTAAAAGCAAGACAATTCATCCATCCAGCCATGAGCATGGTGTGTTCTTCCATTTCATGGTATCCTCTACTATTTCTTTTCTTAGGGGTTCATAGTTTCCTTTATAAAGGACCTTCACCTCTTTAGTGAGGTGTATTCCTAGGTATTTCCTTTTCTTTGAAGCATCTACAAAGTGTGGGAAAGTGTGGGAAAAATAATTCTTCATTTTCTATGGAACAGTAAAAAAAAAACTTCTTCCCCTCACTTAAACATAATGTTTCCTAGAAACTTCTGATATTTTCATGAAAATAGATGACAGTTAACATCATCTCTAAAGAATTCACCTTTCCACAGTATTTTAATCACAAATTTGATTATAACAGAGATGTTTAATTTCTTGGTAGCTAATGAGACTCAAGAAAATGATTTTTCCTTTCTTGAATGGCCTATTGCACTGTAGATTGTCAGAGCATGCACCAGTGTCTAGAAGTGGAACAATTCCTCATAGCAATGTGATGTATTGATTTGGACTGATTTGGCAGTGATATTTGAATTCTGGGATATAGAATTAAATAAATTACTACTAAATTATCTTGCATTTACCTGCACACACACACACACACACAAAAAGAAAGCCCTATGGCCTACAGATGAAATTGTTAAAAATAAGTTTCAAGAAATATCGTTAGCAAAATATTTTATAAATATAAAATGAAAAACAAGATATTTTGAATTAAGGGAGATCAAATTACACAAAATAGATGCATATAGAGAGCAATATTCCTCAAATCTGAGTACATGTGGGAAAAGAAATTGATCTCCAAAATGGGCATAAATTAGCTAAATATGTATAAATATTAAACTTGTATTTTTAGTTCTTATTTAACTTTAAATCTAAAACAAATCTACAAATTAAAAGTTATAAAACCAATAACAATCAAAGTAACAGAAATTTAATGCTACGTGTATAGACTATGCTTTGCCATATCTCCATCACCAGTCATAATGTGAATTATAAATGGAATAAGAATTTGTACATAATCATTTGGATTTGACTTGTCTGTTCCAAACTATGCAATTTGATGGCTTGCTTATTAAAATGGTATTTTGCATTTAATTTATTGAAAACTTTTCAAATGGAATTCACTTAGTGAACAATTAACTGTCACTAGACTCACTTTTTATTTTTCTTATTATCAAATAATGAATTAGTTGAAAGAATCAATATCATAAATACAACTAAAATTACTGGCATTAAGATTATATGGCTATAATCTGTTACAAGATGGTAATCCACATGATTCTGTACATGCTTACATTAACAGTTTTACTATTAATTCATCATTCAAATACTCTCATGGAGAACTCAATGAAGAACTCAAAGATCCGTAAGAAAAAGTTACAGATGGCTAAGGAATCTAATTTGAAGAAACAGGTGGAGCATATCTTAACTATCTCTCATTGCTTTTCTCTTTTGTGAATGAAGATAGAATAGGAAAATAGAAAGATATTTACATAATGTTGTAATAATTTCACCTCAGACCTCTGTAATGGGTAATGTGATACTGGGTTCGATATGAAATGTAGAGACTTTGGTTTTATAACTCTGAGAAAGTAATTCATTGTTCCACTTTTTTTATCTTAAAAGAGAGGTAATTATAGTTTATATAATACAGACAATAGCAACAACAAAGAGAAGTAAATATAGTTTATATAATACAGACAATAGCAACAACAAAAGTTAAATAATTCTCTAAATAATTAGGGCAACTAAGTCTAGGTGTTAGCATAGTGGAATAAAGAACTTTATAATTTCAGACTGACAGAGGCAGCTATTCTCTTGTTTTCAGCCAACTCTAAAGCATGACATTCACAAACCTACTTGCAAATATCAAAGTTTCAGTCTGGTTTCTTATATCCTTATTCTTGAATATAAATAAATTACCATCAAGCACTAATCATTTAAAGAAACTCTACACCATAACAGAAAAAGACTAAATTAAGGGAAAAAGACTTATTTCCTTATTTTAAGACTAAAATAAGGAAAAAAAGGTCAACTTCTAATATCATCAAAAAGATTTATAAAGATACCAAAAAAAAAAAATGCAGTATGAAAAAGGCACAAAGAAAAATTAAAAAAAAAATTTAATTTAAAATCTGTATAAGGACTTAATGAAGTGGAAGAAATAACCTAGACTTGAATAGAATTGAGTAAATTGCAATAATTTTTTTCCTTCAGAGAAATCAGATCACCTGCAAGTTTTGGATGCCATCAGAACACGCAATAATAGTTTTGGGGCTTTTTTTTGGAGGGGTTATTAAATCATACCTGTGTACAATAATGCAATCATGGGGTAAAATTTGCTTGTTTTTTATACAATTTGAAATATTTTCATCAAACTGATTAACATAGCCTTCATGGAATTTTCTTAATTATTGTGTTCAGACATTTATATTCTACATTTAGTAAGTTTCACCTGTACCCTTCTAAGATGCACCATAGGTGTGGTCCCATCAATTACCCTCCCTCCACCCATTTTCCCCCCTCCCCTCCCTTACTCCTTTCCCCATATTCTTGTGCTGCTATTGCTTTCATATGAAAGCTATATATTAGTTTTACAGTAGGGCTGAGTACATTGGATACTTTTTTCTTCCATTCTTGAGATACTTTACTAAGAAGAATATTTTCCAGCTCCATCCATGTTAACATGAAAGAGGTAAAGTCTCCATAGTTCTTTAAGGCTGCATAATATTCCATGGTGTACATATACCACAATTTATTAATCCATTCCTGGGTCGATGGGCACGTGGACTTCCATGACTTAACAATTATGAATTGGGCTGCAATAAACATTCTGATACAAATATCTTTGTTATAATGTGATTTTTGGTCATCTGGGTATATACCTAGTAGAGGAATCAGTAGAGGAATTATGGGATTGAATGGCAGTTCTATTTTTAGATTTCTAAGTATTCTCCAGATATCTTTCCAAAAGGACCATATTAGTTTGTATTTCCACCAGCAATGTAGACGGGTACCCTTTTCTCCACATCCATGCCAACATCTCTGGTTTGGGAATTTTGTGATGTGGGCTAATCTTACTGGAGTTAGATGATATCTCAAAGTAGTTTTGACTTGCATTTCTCTGATGATTGAGGATAATGAGCATTTTTTCATGTGTCTGTAGGCCATGTGCCAGTCTTCTCCAGAGAAGTTTCACTTCAAGTCCCTTGCCCACCCTGAGATGGGATCACTTGTTCTTTTCTTGCTAATACATTTGAGTTTTCTCTGTGGATTTTGGTTAGTAAACCTTTGTTGGAGACATAACCTGCAAATATCTTCTCCTATTCTGAGGGCTATCTGCTTTCTTTAATTGCTGTGTTCTTGGCTATGCAGAAGCTATTTCGTTTGATCAGGTCCGAGTAGTATATTTTTGATGATGCTTCAGTTGCAGCTGAAGCTGGACCCCCGGCCGGGGGGGGGTCCTCCTCATAAAATATTTGCCCAGGCCAATTCCTTCAAGATGTTTCCCTACACTTTCTTCAAGTATTTTTTATAGTTTCATCTCTTAAGTTTAAATCTTTGATTCAGTGAGAGTCTATCTTAGTTAATGGTGAAAGGTATGGGTCCAGTTTCAGTCTTCAACAGGTTGCCAGCCAGTTCACCCAGAACCATTTGTTAAACAGGGAATCCACTGACTGTTTTTAATTGGCTTGTCATGGATCAAATAACAGTAAGTAGCTGGATTCATCTCTTGGTTCTCTATTCTGTTCCATACATCCACCTTTCTGTTTTTCTGCCAGTTACATGCTGTTTTGATCACTATCGATTTATAGTAGTGTCTCAGGTCTGGAAGCGTAATACCTCCAGCTTTGTTTTTATATCTGAGTAATGTCTTGATTATTCAAGGTATTTTCTGATTCCATATAAAACAAAGTATTATTATTTTTTTGAGACCTTTGAAGTATGACAACGGAACCTTAATAGGGATTGCATTAAAATTGTATATTGCTTTGGGTAGTATAGACATTTTGATAATGTTGATTATTCCCATCCATGAGCATGGAATATTTTTCCATTTGTTAACAACTTCAGCTATTTCTTTTGTTAGAGTTTCAAAGTTCTCTTTATAGAGATCTTTCACGTCCTTTGTCAAGTAAACTCCCAAATATTTCATCTTCTTTGGCACTACTATGAATGGAATAGAGTCCTTGACTGTTTCTTGAGCTTGGCTATTGTTGGTATAAATATAAAGGCTACAGATTTATGATTGTTGATTTTGTAAATGAGACATTGCTGTATTCCTTGATCACTTCTAAGAGTTTTGTAGTAGAATCCCTGGTGTTTTCCAGATATACAATCATATCATTTGTGAAGAATAAAAGTTTTATCTCTTCTGACCCTATATGGATACCCCTGATTGCCTTTTCTTCCTTAATTGCAATGGGTAACACTTCCATTACAATGTTAAAGTGCAGGGGAGACAATGGGCAACCTTGCCTGGTTCCTGATCTGAGTGTAAATGATTTCAATTCAACCATTCAATATGATATTGGCTGTAAGTTTGCTGTAGATGGCCTCTATCAGTTTAAGAAATGTCCCTTCTATACCCAATTCTTAAGTGTTCTGATCATGAAGGGATGCTGGATATTATCAAAAGCTTTTTCTGCACCAATTGAGAGAATCATATGGTCTTTCTTTTTTACTTTGTTTATGTGATGAATTATATTTATAGATTTATGTATGTATAACCAGCCTTGAGATCCTCAGATAAAACCCAGTTGGTCATGGTGTATAATTTGTTTGAAGTGGTGCTAGATTCTGTTTGTTAGGATCTTGTTGAATATTTTTGCATCAATATTCATTAGTGATATTGGTCTATAATTTTTTCTTGTTGGGTCTTTTCCTGGTTTGGGGATCAAGGTGATGTTTGCTTCATAGAATGTGTTGGGTAGTATTCCTTCATTTTCTATATTTTGGGAAAGTTTGAGTAATATAGGTAGTAGTTCCTTTTAAAGGTTTTGGGAGAATTCAGGTGAAGTCATCTGGTCCAGGCTCTTCTTTTTAGGGAGATTTTGTAGAGTTGATATAGGCCTGTTCAACATTTCCACTTCCAGTATTGGAAGGTGGCATGCTTCCAAATATTGGTCAATTTCCTTTCGATATTTGTCTTTCTGAGAATACAGTTTGTGATATTCAATAAGGATTTTTTGAATTTCTGAGGAGTCTGTTATTTTGTCTGTACTATTTCTGATTGATGAAATTAGAGATTTTACTCTTTTTTCCTGGTTAGATTAGCCAAAGGTTTATCTATTTTATTGACCTTTTCAATAAAACAACTTTTTGATTTATTGATCTGTTGTATAAATCTTTTGTTTTCAGTTTTGTTTAATTCTGCCCTACTTTTAGTTATTTCTTTTCTTCTGCCAGGTTTGGCATTGGAATGTTCTTCCTTTTCCAGTTGCTTGAGATGTCCAATTAAGTTGTTAATTTTCCCTCTTTCCGTTCTCTTGAGGAAGGCTTGAAGTACTATAAATTTCCCTCTTAGGACTACCTTTGCAGTATCCCAGAGGTTCTGATAATTTGTGTCTTCATTATCATTTTGTTCCAAGAATTTGGTAGTTTCCTTCTTAATCTTGTCTGTGTCCATCTATCATTCAGCATAAGGTTATTTAGCTTCCATGTTTCTGTATGAGTATGCAGATTCCTATTGTTACTGAGTTCCATGATGGTCCGAGAAGATGCAAGGAATAATTTCTATGCTTTTTAATTTGCTGAGGTTAGATTTGTGACTTTAGATGTGACCAATTTTAGAGCATGTTCTGTGGGCTGATGAGAAGAATGTGTATTCAGTTTTGTTAGGATGCAATGTTCTGTAGATGTCTGTTAAATCCAAATGTTGAATGGTTAAGTTTACATCTAAAATTTCTTTACTTAGCTTCTTATTGGAGGATCTATCCAACACTGCTAAAGGGGTCTTAAAATCTCCAACTACTATGGAGCTGGAGGAAATCAAGTTGCTCTTGTCCATTAAAGTTTCTCTTATAATTGAGATGCATATTGGTTGGTTGCATAAATATTAGTAATTGAAATGTCATCATATTGAGTATTGCCCTTAACAAATATGAAGTGATCATCTTTATCTTTCCTTACTTTTGTTGGTTTAAAGCCTATTGTATCTGCAAATAACATGGCAACACCTGCTTTCTTCTGCTTTCCATTTGCCTGGAATATTGATGACCATTCCTTCACCCTGAGTCTATATTTATCTTTGAAGGTAAGATGAGATTCTCATATGCAGCAGATATCTGGCCTGAGTTTTTGTATCCAATCAGCCAACCTGTGCCTCTTTAGAGGAGAATTAAAGCCATTCACATTAATTGAGATAATGATAAGCCTAGTAGAATTTTGGGTATCAAGTTTTTTGAAAGACCAGTGCACATTTTTAACCCTTTCACTACTGTGGAAGTTGGACTTTGATCAAAAGTTTCAGAGTGGGTTTACTTTTGTGGTGGAGAATTGAGTTGGTCATTATGGAGGGTAGGTCTGAGGATATTCTGGAGAGTGGGTTTAGTTACGGCAAATTTGTTCAATATGTGAATGTCATCAAAGTATTTAATTTCTCCACCTGGATACAGGATTATGGGTTGAAAGTTATTTTGTTTTAGGAGATTAAAAGTCAATGACCACCCTCTTATAGCTTGAAAGGTTTCAGCAGAGAGATCTGCAGTCATTCCAATATTCTTCCCCTTGTAGGTTATCTTTTTTTACATCTGGCTGCTTTCAGAATTTCTCCTTCATATTCACTTTAGTGAAGTTAATTATGATGTGCCTGGGAGATGTCTTATTCAGGTTGAGTCATGCTGGGGTTCTGAAACTGTCTGCTATCTGAATTTCAGAATCTCTTGGCATGTCTGGAAAGTTCTGTTTCATAATCTCATAAAGAAGAGCCTCTGGGCCTTGCGAAGCTACTTTGTCACCTTCATGGATCCTTACCAGGTGAGTATTGGTTTTCTTTGAATTACAGAGATTTAGAACTCTCTGATAGAATGAACCATTTTTGCTCTCCACTTCTCTTCCTCTTTGAGTGTTTGGGAGGGTTCAAAAGCTTTCCCTTCAATGTCAGAAATCCTTTCTTCTGCCTGGTCCATTCTGTTACTGAGGGATTCTACTGTATTTCTCATACAACTGCAGCTTCTTTTCTCAATGTGTCTAAATCTTTGGTGATTTTGTCTCTGAATTCATTGAATTCTTATGACATGAATTGAATTATTCCTAGAATTTCTACCTCCAACTTTACTTTCATTCTGTGATCTTATTTGCCATCTAAATTCTAAATTTGATTTCTGACATCTTAGCCATCTTAGCCATTGTTTGGTTGGTTTGTCATTCCTTGGGGGAGTTGAACTGTTCTGATTATTCATGTTGCCAGAGTTTTTCCACTGATTCCACCCCATGATTTTTTTTCACTATTTAGCTAGATAAACAAGTATGGTGAAATTGGATTAGAGACATTTCTGGGGTTGTGGTTGACCAGCCCTTTACCAAGGAACTGGGACTTGTGACTGCCACTTTTCCTCTACAATTTTGCAAAGGACCTGTACAGTACTACAGTCTGTGACTCTAGAGGCCTGCTTGGTGTGGTGGGGTAGGTGGCTCTGTCTTGTATTCAGCTGATCTCTGTCAAATCCTAGTGAATCAGTGACTCTGGGTTGCAGTCTCAGCTTTAGAGAAATACAAGAAACTAGGACATCCTGTCTTCCACAGGAAAACCAAACCTTCCCACTACAACAATACCAGGGTACCACCTTGGAGGGACCTCACGTGATTTGTCCAGTTCAAGAGTTCCAAACCAACTGGCCCAAACAGCACCAACTCTCTAGCTAGATATTCAAAAGGTCTCCAGCAACTAGATATTAGGAGTCTACTGGTAGCTCAAGTGTGACTTGAGCACCTCTGGTACTCTGAGGAGTCAGAAAGGCCTATGCAGTAGGTTTGGAGCAAGGGGGTTGGTGCCTCTTTCCCCACTTTGGTCAACCTTCACCACCAGACTCTGGTAACCCCAGTCTCTGGCAGCCCCTCCGGCAGTCTCTGTGGCCAAATTCTGTCCAATAAGCAAATGTGCCAGGGATATGTGCCTGCCAGAGTCAAAGTAAGGTCAAAGCCTCCTCCTTGTGGTTACCACCCTCTCCCACCATCCAGCAGGGAAGCTGAAGCCTGCCTACCTCAGGCACTCAATGGTAGCTGGAGAAAGTTCCACCTGAGTTCAATCTAATCCTGAGGGTATCCAGATAGCAAAAGAATTTCTCCCTCAGCCACCACACTTTTATTGTCACTGTTCTTCAGCTCTGGTATCCCTATAGGGCAAGGTGTGGTTCCCTCTGGAAGCCCACAAAGTTGGGGAGATGATTCTCCAAAATTAGACCCCAACAGGATCACTCTATTAATGCTGATGTTGGGTGGGAGGTGTCTCCACTTTGGTTTGTGAACCTCAGCAGTTCCTGAATCTCCACCCACAGTGCAGATACCCAAGCCTCCACCCGCTGCTGAGATATACTTTCTCAGGGCCAGGTCAGTCACATTTCCCTCTATGTCTTTCTGTACTATTACTGGATTCACAGATATAGCATAGCTGCACTGCCTTCATCTATGCCTAGTCCTAGCCAAGAAGTGCAGACATTCTGTTCTCTTCAGGGGCTGGACTTCTAGACCATCATGTCAGGGGGGAAGGGTAGACTGGAAGGTCAAGGTGTCAAGGAAAACATTTGTTCAAACTTCCTGCCAGATAAGGGAATTCCTGAGATCACAGTAGGGGATCTCTGGAGAAGGAGTCCCAGCTTCCAGCAATTCCCTCTAGTGGAGTGAGGGAGGAGAGCCTCTGTACATCGCTCACTATTAGAGATCCCACACCAAGCAAGCAACTCTCTTAGAGGAGGGGACGGACACATGTCCTGTTTGGGATGAGATCTGTGCCTGAAATTTATTTCCTTGGAATCGAAGCTTGCCTTGGCAGGGAAGACATCTATCTCTTCTCTCAGCTCAGTTCCCCTCCTTTGGCTTTATTGGGTTTGTTCTGGCTGTTATCTCTCCCTCTGGACTGGAGCTTCTCTTGGAAGCTGGCTCTAGTCAGACATAATCCCTCATTCCCCCTTGTTCTTGTTAAATGTGAAAATTGGAGTTAGAGCAAGTAGCCAACCTGATGATTTGGGAGATTTGGACTAAACATCTGTCCCATCTGTCATCATGCTCCACCGCAATAATAGTTTTGAATGTTAAAAATACTATGGAGGAATACCTTCAATAGTCTAAAAATCCTGTGAGAGAAAAGACAAAAGACCAAAAAACTCTCCAAAAAGATTAACATTTGACTAACGCAAAAACATTTGACCAGCAAGGAAAGAGAGAAAAGGAGGAAATTATCAAAGAAATAATCAAAAGAAATTTCCAGAATTAAGGTAGGTACATATTTTCAAATTAAAACATTCTAAATAACAAGCCAGACAAATGCAAAGCAATCCATGCCTAGACATATTGTTGTGAAGTCTCAGAATATCAAATATAAAGGGAAGACATTGAATGCTTCCAGGGGAAAAAGTCTGAAGGCTTAAAAGTCTTTAGAAAACATGATATCAGGGTGGCATATCATAAATAATGTGACAAAAGATAGAGATGAACACCCAGATAGAAGAGACACATAGAAAACAGTATGGGGAAAGGGTTACTGAGTTTCCATGCCCTCCCTGGACACACCACCTTTCAGGAAACTGCATGCATTCAGCTCTCTGGAAGTTCTCATAACCTCATCTTTTGGGGGTTTTATAGAGGCTTCACTACATGGGCATAATTTAATCTGTCCATGAAGGCTAAATGTGTCTCCTGGAGATATGGATTGCTTGTGCTTTCTTATCCAATCTGCCAGCCTGTGCCTCTTCAATGGTGAATTCATTCTGCTGACATTTATTGATACAATTGATAAGTGTGGTGGAGTTCCATACATCTTATTTTGTGAAAGTCCATTGTGTAGCTTTATCCTTTGCACCATTGTGGAAGCTAATTTTTTTCTTTTTTCTTTTCTTTTTTTTTTTTTAGAGACAGTCTCACTTTGTCGCCCTTAGTAGAGTGCTGTGTCATCACAGCTCAAAGCAACCTCCAGTTCCTGGGCTTAGGCAATTCTCTTGCCTCAGCCTACTGAGTAGTTGAGACTACAGCTGCCTGCCACAACACCTGGCTATTTTTGTTGCAGTTTGGCCAGGGCCAGGTTCGAATCCATCACCCTTAGTATATGGCGCTGGCACCCTACTCACTGAGCCACAGGTGCTGCCCTGAAAGCTAACTTTTGACCTTTAGCTTCTGGGTGTTAACTTTGCTGGTGGTTCATTGTGGTGGTCAGTGTTGAGAACAGATCTAAGCATTTCCTGTAAAGCTGGTCTTGTTATGGTGAATTTCCTCAGTGCTTGTATATTCACAAAAGATTTGATTTTTCTATCAATTTTGAAGTTTATTTTAGCAAGATAAACAATTCTGGGCTGAAAATTGTTTTGTTTAAGAATGTTGAAGGTGGATGATCATGCTCTTCTGGCATGGAAGGTTTCAGTGGAAAGGTCTGCTGTACCCTAATGTCTCTGCCTCTATAGGTCAGTTGGCTTTTACTCCTGGCAGCTTGTAGAATTTTTCGTTCATCTTGACTTTGGACATGTTCATTACAAAGTTGTCTCGGAGATGCTCTGTTTGAGTTGACATGACCTGGGGTTCGATATCCATCTGAAAGGAGTGTTTCGGGGTCTTTAGTAAAATTTGGGATGTTTTCATTTGTCATTGTCTCCAGTAGGGCTTCTATTCCTTTGGGACAATCTTCTTCCCCTTCAAGAATCCCTATTATTCATAGGTTTGAATGCCTCGTGGAGTCTCGTAGTTCTCTAAGTGCCTGTTCTGCTTTCTCTCTCTTCTGCCTCTTTAGCTATCTGAATTAACTTGAAAACTTTATCCTCTAGGTCTAGGTCTCCTCTCCATGATCTCACCTATTTTTAATACTTTTGACTGCATCTTTACATTCCCTGGTAGTCTCCTTCATTTCCTTAAGTTCTGCTATATCCTTTCTATGTTCTACATGTTTTTTCCATTTTCTCATCCATTCTTTTTATTGCCTTTATCATCCATACTTTAAATCCCCTTTCTCGCATGTCCATTAATTCTTTATAGGTGGAGTCTTCTGCAGTAGCTGCCTCATGGTCCTTTGGGGGAGTTTCTCTGTTTTGGTTTTTCATGTTGCTTGAATTTTTCTTTTGGTTCCTTCTCTTGTGTTCTTTCTTTTTGTTCATTTCCTTGTCTTCCTTTTTCCTTCTCACTGCTTCCTTTGCTTCAAATTACCTTCTTTCAGAGATTAGGTTTTGAAGTGGTCTCAGTCTGAGCACAGCCAAACTCATCCTAGTGGCCAAAAAAACAGAAGTCCTTCCTCTTAATGACAATATGTTGCAATATGTCACTCAGACACCAGCTGGCACTGTGTTTTTTTTTTCAGGAGCACAGCCAGCAACCTCTATAGTCCCTATTCTAAACTTAGTTGCCTTGATGATCACCTGATTGTTTCCTCAGCATTCAGACCTGCAAGATTGGGATCTTAAAGCTGACAAGAATCCTTCAAAGTCAGATCTCACAGTGCCACCCAACTCCGGTTCCTGCGGGGTGCAGGAGTTCCGTGGCCTGTCTCAAGAGTGGAGTTCTGATCCTGGCATCTGAAATTAAGACAGCCATGCTTTAGGTCCCTGTTAAGACCCTTTCACAACCTTTCCACAATGGCAGCCCTCTGGCTTCCAAGACCTTCTCAGTATGGCTGCCTTATCAGCCACCAAACCTATGGCAAATCCACTCCAACTGGCATTCAAATCTGGTTGCTGTATATCCTATTTGAGTCCACCCACTATTCCAAGCTTTCCACTCAACACACAGCTTCCCCCAACAATTGAAAACTCAGAAAGGCTTCCTCTCATCCCAGACTTCTGTGGGGTGTCAGCCAATCCCAGCCAGTCACAATCACTTGCCTAATTCATCAAATTTCCACTGCTCTGGGTCATATGCTATATCCAGTTCCTCGCTGTGCTCCCTGAACTTTGACTCTGGGTAAAGTCCCCATGCCAGGTATGGCTAGTTTCTCTCTTTTTCCTCAGTCATTCTAGGAGAGCTCAATTGAATGATCCTTCTGGTCCACCATCATTCTCCACCCCTTCAATGGAAATTTTAAACAATTAGGATCAAGATCCTGAAGTATTCATTAAAAGAAATGTAAAGATAACCTCATCAGTATGATCCTGAAGACAAAGCATAAAGCAATGACTACCACAAGATGGAGGGGTCCAGTGAAAGTAAAATAGGACTGATCAAGAGCAAAAGTTAATGGTGACTATTTTTGCACTTTTTTGTTGTTGTTGTTGCTGAAGTCATTTTGCTTGTGAACTTTCTGGAAGACCAAAGAAATTATAACATCTGCTTTTTATGAGACTGCTTTGAGAAAGTTAGTCAGTGCTTGAGCAAAAAAAAAAAAAAAGAAACCCTCAAAGAGTCTTTCTCCACCATGACAATGCTTCTATTAGTTCTTCCATCAAACAATAGCAATTTTACAAGAGTTTTAACTGAACATCATTTGGTATCTACCATATAGTCCTGATTCGGTTCTTTTTAACTTCCTTTTGTATCCTAATCCTAAATAAGATTTTAAAAAAATTTTTAAATGGTACTCATTTTTTCTTTAATTAATAATTTTAAAAAAGCTGTATTGGCATGGTTAAATTCCCAGGATCCTCAGTTCCTCAGGTGTGTACTAGTTGGCTGGCATCATCAATCACTTACAAAAGTGTCTTAAACTATAAGAACATTAAAAGATAGTGTGAAAAACTATTAATCTTATTGATCAACAGAAATAGTTTATGAATAAGATCCCACTAGCAATTTCAGCAATAACAAAAATAAACAAATGGGATCTTATCATGTAAAGTTTTTTTTAGAGCTAAAGACACAATCCACAAAGCAAAGAGACAAGTTTTAAAACAGAGAAGATATTTGCATGCCACAAATCTGACAGAGGGCTAATCACCAGAATCTAAAATGAACTCAAGCAAATAAACAACAGCAAAAAAATCAAACCCCATTAAAAACTGGGCAAGAGACATGAGGAGAAACTTTTCTCAGGGGGACAGAATGGCCAACAAACACATGAAAAAATTCTCATCACCCAAAATTAATCAGAGAAATTCAAAGCAAAAACACTTTGAGATATTACCTAACTCTAGTGAGAATGACCCACATCACAGGATTCCAAAGCAATAGATTCTGGCATGGGTTGAGAGAAAAGGGAATACTTATATACTGTTGGGGAAACTGCAAATAATTATGGAAAAGTCTATGGGAAGAAGTATGGAGATTCCAAAAGAAATTTAAAGTAACCTACCATTTGACCCTACAATCCCATTCCTAAGTATCTATTAAAAAGAAAAAAAAGGACATTTTACCACAAGGATATTTGCACACAAATGTTTATAGTAACTTAGTTCATAATTGCGAAAATGTGGAAACACCTCAAGTGCCCTTCAATACAGGAATGTACTAATAAGCTGTACCATGGGATACTATTCAGCCATGAAAAAGATGGAGATTTTCCATCTTTTGTAACAACCTGGACAGATCTGGAGAAAATCCTCCTAAGTGAAGTATCACAGGATTAGAAAGGCAACATTATATTTACTCAGTATGAAATAGAAACTAGAGGATTAACTACAGTCTCACATGAGTGAAAAACTCCAGTAGATTCAAGTGGATTCATATACCCATGCATTGCACCTGCTGGGTGAAGTAGTTCAGTGAGCTTTAACCCAATGGGTACAATGCATGGGTATATGGCATGCTTCTAGGGTAAAGGACATAGCTACCACTTGGACTTTAACCTTACAAATGCAATCTATGCAACCTAATCATATTCACCCTCACATTAATCTGAAATAAAATAAAATTTTCAAATGTATGTACTTTCATTACTCAGTTCTTACTTAATTGAACCATCACCAGAAAATGTGATATCAATTTTCAAAAACATTTTTGTCCCAGAGGGACTTTATTATGAAAAACAAAACTGCATTTAGTCCTAAAGAAGACCCAGAAATAATTGTCTCCCAAAACATATTATATCATATTACTAATTCTTTTTATCTCATTAAACATAATAAACTTGGCTCAGCACCTGTGGCTCAATGGGCTAAGGCGCCAGCCATGTACACCTGAGCTGGCGGGTTGGAATCCAGCCCCAGCCTGCCAAACAACAATGACAGCTGCAACCAAAAAATGGCCATACTTTGTGGTGGGCGCCTATAGTCTGAGCTACTTGGGAGGCGGAGGCAAGAGACTCACTTGAGCCCAGGAATAGGAGGTTGCTGTGAGCTGTGATGCCACTGGGTTACAGCTTGAGGCTCTGTCTCAAAAAAAAAAAAAAACATAATAAACTTATTTTTATATTATATATTGGAAAATTATAAAATCCCTGGTCACCGCCAGGCTGATTTTATAGTTTGTTATTTCTGTTGAATCTCATTTTTGGAAGAATTGTTTTCTCACTTTTTTCCCCTTTAGTATGTTACTATTCTTGGGAATCTTTACTGTTAAAATCGTTAAGATCTGGTTTTAAATTCTCTTCAAAGGGACATTTTTAAGCCTGGGACCTCTTTAATCTAAATGTTTAGCTTCACATTCTATTTGTAAGTAAAATACCTACATGAAAGTAAGTTTATAAGTACAGTTCTTAGGAGACACGTTTTGTTTTGTGTTTCACCATACTTAGCCATAAGGAAAACATCAAAGTCTTGAGGGGTAGTTTTCTTTGCTAGTCAAAGGTGGGTGGATAGATTACACCCATTACTACATAGTCTTTTGAAGACCATCGTTTGTGTGGACATATTAGGTTCAACTTCATGAACCTAGAACTAGTTCACTCTTATGTCTATTGATCTCGAAAACTATTTCTGCAATTAGCATTTATTTTTATAGAGGTCTGGGCTTCTACATTAGCTATTTTGACTTTTTTTTTACTTTAATCACTTTAAATCCACTTGTATCAGAAAATAAGATTGCAACCCCTCTTTTCTTCTGAATTCCATTTGTCTGAAAAATTGTCTTCCTTCCTTTAACTCTGAATTTTAATTTGTTCTTCGAGGCTAGGTGTGTTTCCTACAGACAACAAATGGATGGCTTGTGTTTTTTTAATCCAGTCAGCCAGTCTATGTCTCTTCAGTGGGGAATTCAAAGCATTAACATTTATTGAGATAATTGATACATGTGGTGGCATTCTATTCATCTTATTTTGTGAAACTACATTTCTTAGTATTATCTTTTGCATCATTGTGGAAGCTAGGTTTTGTCCTTTAGTTTCTGGGTGTTTACTTTGCCGGTGGTCCATTGTGATAGTCATTGTGTAAAAAAGGTCGAAGTATTTCTTGTAGAGCTGGTCTTGTTGTGACAAACTTCCTCAATGTTTGTATATCAGTAAAAGATTGATTCCTCCCACATTAGCTTTTTGAGATTGTAGACTTTGATTTGTTTCTCTTTAGAACTTGTCTTATATGTCTACAAGCTTAGCAAGGCACTTAATTTTTTTAGAGCTTATTTTTATCTTCTTAACTTGGTAATTAGCTTGAAAAGCATTTTAGACCTAGTAGCTGGCCATGCTTTTTTGATAATCTTTTGCATTTTATCTTCCAGTCAACCAATCTGTCTGCAGAGGGACAGGGCTCTCCTTCAACTCCTCTACTAAATTGTTCAATTGTAAAGCCATGTTCTTTAACTAAGGAAAACATTTGTACATGTCTGTGAGAGTGCTTCAACTAAGATTCTAACAAAGTTTCCTTATTATTTTCTAATTCAAATCATAGTCTTCAGTAGTTGTACTTCACAACTGTAGAAACTGTGCCGTCAGTTTGTCCTTCCTTAGTTGTGTTGGTCATTCGGTCTCAGGCCTGATTATCAAGTTTTCTGAGGAGTGGTAGTTCTATAGACATTGGAAAATAAAACTGTATGTGCTCCTAGAAAGCTTGCTGTGTGAAATAAAGGCAGCCATTCATTTCCTAAACCTAGATGAATTCTCAATAATTTGGGGTCAACAATTATTATCTCAGTTTCAGGCAAAGAAGGACTTGGCTTAACCATTTCCCTTAGACACATAGCACATATTGTCCAATAAGATTGTGTGTGGGTCCAGTGCCAACCTTTCCCCCCAGAAATCCTCAATTCTATGTGGACCAAGCTTCTTCTAGGATCCAACAACTTTTAATCCTAACCTGGGCTCTGAGGGAAAGATGCTGAAAGGGTGGTAAACCTTTCAGAGAAAGGGTGGCAAACCAGTTCTGACTGGGAAATCCCTCAATCACCCAATGTTCTGTTTGCATTCAGTTAGCCACAGGTCCAGGAGGTATGTGCCTTAGAAGCAATAGATCAGAATTAAAAGAGGGAAGAAGCATTCCTGGAATACCCTTTCCTTCAAACACTTCCTGAAATCTAAGTTACTTGCAGAATGAAGTATATGCTTATCCACACTAAGATATGATAGTTTACTTAATTGCATACTATTATACTTTCATAATATATAATATAAAAAATTTAGTTGTTAGTCAACAGAAAAAAGTTGTTTACTTCTGACTTCTTTGTATTCATATAACACAATTTATGATTTTTTAAAATGACAAATAAATGCATTAGTATTTATCTTAATGCATTTCTCAGTTTATTTTATTCCTCTTATTTCTCCAAATAATGTCATCAAAGCTGAAAATCTATATTTTCTAAGTGGGTTATTCTCCGGCTTCTTTTTGTTTTTCACCTCGACTGCCTTATAAAAAATATTATTCTTGTTGTAATATTTATGTCATAATTTAAGACCTACTTTGATTTATTCCAAGGCCTTACCCACCATTAAATTATTCATATATTAATATATTAGCATTAATGTATTATTGACAGTATTAATGAGGTTAACACATTTATTATTAATGAGAGTAATCTAAGTACTTGCTCTTCTGTAGCGTCTCTAACCTTTTTAAAAATGGATTTATAAAATAAATTATATTAATGGCAGAAAATAATATTTTCCCTGATTCTTACACAGCAATATTTAAACTCACCATTTCTATTGCAAATGCTGTATTCTATGAACCTGGCTAGATACATTTTAGCTATTATGACATACATGAGCTAAACTAGAAATGGAACATTTTTATCAGAAAGAATTATTGGCTCTATGTTAATAGAAACACAAGAAGATAATGCTTTTGGAAAATCTGAAAATGAAGCAAACAAACATAAGAAATGTGAGATGAAATTTAGCATAATATTTGGTCAAATATACATGTATGTACAGATATATATATATATATATATCTTTTGAGACAGAGTCTATTTCTGTCACCTAGGCTGGAGTACAGTGGCATCATCATAGCTCACTTAAATCTCTCAGTCTTGCGTTCAAGTGATCCTTGATCCTGCCCCAGGCCCCTAAGTAACTGGGACTGCAGGTACATGCCACCATGCCTAGCTAATTTCTATACTTTTTATAGAGACAGGGTTGATAAGGTATAAAAGTTATGAGAATTACTTACATTTATATTATTTGGCATTTAAGTTACTATTCAGGGTAGAGACTCATTATTACTATAATTTCCATTTTTATAAAGAATTTGTCACATGATTAACCTTATATGACATGGTAGAGTACAAAAGATGTTCAGGACTTTATATAAGCTAATGCTAAATGGCCAAGTATATGTCAATTTCCAAATGTCAGGATTCAGATGCAATTTATAGCTATTTTCCCTTCACACACAAACTAGAATATCTCAGGTGGTTGGCAGGAGTCCACGTTCCATGTCAGGAACCCTAGCTGACAATGATGCCACCCCATTTAACACTGGTAACCATCACTGCATGGAACAAAAAGGGAGAAAGATCCTGGTGTAGTATTCAAGGGAATTTTTATAGCTTAAGCATAGAAGAGGAATATTAAACTTCTATTCCTACTTCATTAGCAAGAACTTTGCTTCCAAGTTCCAAGTCACACTTAGCTGGAAAGGAGGGTGGGAATCTAGGCTTAGTACATAGGAAGAAAGGGAGAATGGATTTTGGAGGTTAGCTAGGGGATTCTGTCACACACTCTAAGTCATGACCACAATGAATTTATAATCTCAGGGTGATGGAATTTATGAATACAAAGCAAAATATGTTGAACAATAATTTAACAGTAGAGAAAGAAAAATGTTATAGGCATGCAGAGAAGGATAAATGATTAACGTTAAAGCTTCCTAGAGAAAATATACTAAAGGAGACTAGAAAGGTTTTCAACAAAGAAGAACCAGGGGGGCAGCACCTGTGGCTCAAAGGAGTAGGGCACCAGCCCCATATACCGGAGGTGGTGGGTTCAAACCTGGCCCTGGTCAAAAACTGTAAAAAAAAAAAAAAAAAAAAAAAAGAAGAAGAAGAAAAAGAACTAGGACATCCACATACATGAGAACTGATTGGTGTTTATGTCATTAATGGGCAGGTGGACAGTGAGGGAGAACTTTGGCCACAGATGCTCCCGATGTCAACTCATCCTAAGTGAAGGATCTTGGGTAGGTCATTTCCCCATCTCTCCTGATTCCAGCAATTTGGGCAAAATTACATTGTCTCTGTTAGTCTTCATGTGGACCTAGATTTAGTTTGCATGTTTAAAAAAAGAAACTTTCTTTAATCAGGAGGGGGTTAAAAAATCTGTTTTTAAAAAATAATCTTAGCAATTTGAGAATATATGACACTCAATAATTATTTTGTTCTCAGAAAGAAATTTAAGTAGAACAGTCAGAATAGAAACTTTGAAGCCAGATAAACTCGGTTTGAATCCTGAGTCTACCACTCACCTGCTGAATAGCTTTTGAACCTGTTAAGGGGTTATAGTTTCTACCTGACTAAGTGGCCTATGCTTTTTGTTTTCCTCATCATTTCCCCCTAGCCACTTCTGTTTTTCTTTTTTAAGTCTCTTTTCCTAAACGTTACCTAAAAATGTTATAGCCTCCTAGGAAGCAGGCATGAACCTTTCTGTTCTCTCTTTATATGGGTACGTACATGGTCCTCAATGAACTCATCTTTCCATCCATTGTGAAATGTCAACTTTGTATTTTTACTTCCCATATATCAGCAGCCCATCTTTCCAATCTCTGAAATGCAGAATCAAAGGCAACTGCCCATTATAATTCTGCTGAAAGAGCTCAGAGACATGTGAAATTCAAACTTGTCTTTTTGAAACTGAAATCTCAATTTCCACCTCATGTACTCCATCAGACACACACACACACACACACACACACGTTCTTTGTCCTGCCTTCTCCAAGTGAGCACATGGCATCGTCATCTGAAGAATTACTTAAGCCACAACTTTTAGAATAACTCTAGGTGCTTCTGATTTCCTCACTGCTACTCTACACATACACAACTGATTCAGCACCAAAATGTATCTTAAATCTGTCTGGTTCTCTCCATCCTCACAGCCATCACACCAGACCTAGCCATCATCAACACATTTTTTTTCTGATCTATTAAAATGGCCTCCTAACTATCCTTCCTTGACTCTTCTCCTCCTCATTCTTCTCAGCAGCTGAAGTGATCTTTAGATATATGAAAGGTATCATGTCCCTCCCTCATGTAAAACCCTTCAATATCTTTACACCATCCTGATAAAACAAACTCTGTACGCTACAAGAACCTGACTCTCCATTACTTCTTGAATCTTACATTGTACTATTCTTTCTTGTGCTATAACCACCCTAGTTTTCTTGTCATTCATCTGTCCTTCTTGTCAGCAAGGCCTAGGTAGTCAAGTGCCATGTCAAATATGAGACATGGTTAACACAACTACTTTGTTGGGTAAGCCCCTTGGCCTCACTAGACCTCACTGTCTAAAAAGTAGAGGCAACTATTATTGTTATATTATCCTCTCTACTTGAAAAGTTAGCAGATAATAGATGTGACGGTAATCTAATATCAAAGTATCTGTCCTTTTATAAAGAATAGTCTGTAAAGAAAGCATGAGAGCTGCATTTTCCTCCATCCACTCTATTTCCTTCCATCCACCTGTGAGTCTAATGATCTGATTATGTGATACAGCTGACAGGGGCAGGGGTACAAGGTCAGTCTGAAGCCAGGAAGGGGAGTAGTACTAAATAGACCTGGCCTCGTTAGCATCATTCCCCAAACATCTGAACTAAGCAGCCACTGTCATGTTCCTCAACATAAAAGAGGGGTCTCAGCTATATATCCGCAGTAGCTATTTGAAAGCATTTCTTTATTCACTGTGAAACTCATGAAAAGAAGTCAGTGAAAGATCAAACAAAACAAGAGACAAGTAGCAATATCAGTGGAGAAATTTTCTAATTCTTTGGAACTATAGAATATTTCAAAATAATTTATAGAAACTTAATGAGATTATGCATACTTATTGAAAAGCATGTTAGGAAAGGGACGCTCTATCTACCAGCCCTATCATTTCTTCATCCTCCTCTTTATCCAGTTCAGAGTCCATAGTAATCACTGGGTGGAATATTTGCTCTCAGGAAAATGAGTAAATTTCTATCAAAGCATTTCTATTCGAAAAAAAAAGTGTAGGAGGAGCTTCTAACTTCTGTGATGGTTGTATAACAAGTAAGTGGATCAGAACTTTGAGGGGAGGGGAAAGATAGGAAATAGGCACTGCAGGTGGGGCAGGGAGAGAAAGAGTTGTTAGATTGCTAGGTTACAGAGAGTCTACTTTGCTGTGTTTTTAAATCCCCTTTTCCCTTTAACCCTAGGTGGGTGCAACTCATTACACAACACAAGATCTCTAAAACAAACAAAAACCTCAAATCAGCTTTACTGAGGCCCTCATTATACCTAAAACTCCTACTGTTTAACTGATTCTCTTTATCCAATCGCTTGACAATATCAATTCCACATCTTCTCCTCCCCTCAAAATTCTATCTGCTCTCCTTCCCCTGCCCTCTCAGCAGATGAATTACCCTCTCACTTTGTAGAGAACACAGATGCTATTAGATGTGAACTGATCTGTTTTCCTGAGACAAGACATGTAAACCAATTTTGTTAGCCTCTATTCTCTCTAGTTTTAGAAAAGAAGAACTTGCTTCTTCTGTCCAGTCCGCTCCCTTTTAGGAACACATGCTGATGCTTTTATAATTCAATTTCTCCCTTCCTAGTACTTCCTTCTCACTATTACTAAACACTTTCAATCTTCCGCATTTAAAATAAATACACAAAAAATTAAGTAGAAAAACTGTAGTATATGCATACTATGGAATACTATTCAGCCATTAAAAAGATGGAGACTTTACATCTTTTGTATTAACCTGGATGCAGTTGAAACACATTCCTCTTAGTAAAGTATCACAAGAAAGGAAAATCAAGAATCTAACGTACTCAATACTAATATGAAGCCAGTAGACAATCTAATACATGGCCACACAAGAGAAAAACTCAAATTTATTCAAGGTGAGAGGTGTGGGAATGAGAGAGCAGAAAGAGGGGAGGAGGGAGAAGGATGGGTGTCATCCCACTTAATGGACACAATGTTAGGATGTATGGTACAGTGCTTGGGGGCAAGACACAATTATAAAAGGGATTGGAGCTAACAAATGCAAACTTCACAACCTAATTCTTTGTGCCCTCAAATTAATCTGAAGCAATAACAATAGAAAATTAAGTAGGAATCCCTCTGCCTCTTAACTCCACTTAGTAACGCACCCTCTCTGTTCCTTTCTACAGTCACACTTCTGAAAACATCCATCCACATCCATGTTTTTCTTTCTGGTCTTCCATGCACTCATCAATAACTTGCTTATTTCTGTTCCCAGTACTCTTCTTCCAAGGATCATCATTGATCTCCCTGTCATTAAAGCTGATAGAGTCTTCCTAGTTCTCACCTTGCCTCACTCATCAATATTCAAACCTCTTAACTTGTAATTAAAATTATCATTCTTGGAATTACGTGCAAATTTGCAAGCTTTCCCTTTTCTGCCTAGGCCATTAGACACTGAAGTTCTTCGAGATTCAGCCTTGATAATCACATCTCCTCACCCAATACTCTGACGTTAAGAAATCTCTTTCATTTGCTGCTTTAATTACTACTTATATGAGTGAGGTCCGACAATTACGTTCACAAACTTATCCCAGGAAAGGTCCTACATTTCTCATTGCTGACTATCACTACAGTCACCTTTGAAGTACTCTCCTTGAGAAGTGATGCCCTGACACCAGGGCCTAGTCCATCCTTCAAGCCAATTTTGGAACTCTTTTTCTGGACATTACCTGTGATGTCCTAAATGTCATCACATGTCTTCCTTTCAATATTTCCTTTCTTTGGCTAAAGAAAGGGTCATCAGGGGCCATATCAGATGAATAGGGAGGGTTTTCCAATATAGTTATTTGTTTACTGGCTACAAACTCCCTTGTAGAGAAGACAGATGCTATGGGATGTGAACAGATCTATGCCATCTGAGCTGGTGCATTGTCATGATGCAAGAGCCACACCTTTCTCATGCCAGGATTTTTGGTTAAAGTTTTCTTAACTTTTTCTCTCTCTGCCAATGTTTACTTGGTCTGCTATACTTCTCACAATCTGATGATTTTCACAAACAGTTCCACAAATTGTTGCAATGGTTTTGTTAGTTCTGCTCACTAATATGAAGCCAGTAGACAATCTAATACATGCCCACACAAGAGAAAAACTCAAATTTATTCAAGGTGGGAGGTGTGGGAATGAGAGAGCAGAGAGAGGGGAGGAGGTTATTAATCACTTGCTTCCCAGAGCTATCTTCATCAGGAGCTTTCTCTCCTCTCTGAAATACAATTAATCCATTTGCGCACATCAATTTTCTTCATGACATGATCCCCAAACACTTGAACTACCATGTCCTTACTTTCACTTCTACTCTTGCCAAGGGTAACAAGAAATATTGTTTGTTGCTCTAATTCAAACTCTGACATTCACACAATGGTGCACAAAATCATGCAACTATAATGAGTACCACACAGCAAGACAGGACTGCATGTCACCATGAACACAGCTCCCAGACACTGATACACAAAGGTTATGAAACCTTACCAGCCCATTTGTATAGTGCTGCCAACATAAGTGCATGGTGGCAAGTTCACAACTTAATTGTCATCATTGTCATCATATGCAGATGACTCAGATGAAGTAAATGCCTATATTTTCATATAAGCTGCCTTTTTTTTTTTTTTTTTTGCTACAGGCTATGTATCTGAATGCGAACTTGAAATTCCTCTTAAACAACTCATGGAAACATCAAAGTAAACAAGGTCAAAACTGAATTTGCTGATCCTCTTCCCTGAACCTGATTCTCTTCCAGTGTTTCCCATCACAGCTCAGCATTTACCCACTTGTAGAAACCCGCAATGTAGGGGTCATCCTTGGTTTCCCTCACACACTCCCTCACCAAGTCTGATTACATTTAGGAAATTATACTATAAAAGGGCAGTGTACATTTCAGGCAAAAGGAATTTACTGGTTTTAGAAATAACAGTCACACATTTTGAAAATATTGGTTATTTATCTAAGAAAACATAAAATCTAACCATTAAAAGCTCCATAGTCCCACAACTCTAATGCCACTTAATTCTAATGTCACTATTGTCAAGATTCTGCATATCTCCAGCTGTTTTAGGAAAATGTACATCCTGAGCCAGACATTTTGGCTGTGCCTTTAGTCCCAGCAACTCAGGAGGCTGAGGCAGGAGGATCACTTCGGTCTAGAAGTTCAGGCTGCAATGAGCTATGATTATGCTACTGTACTCTATCCTGGGTGACAGAGATAGACTCTGTCTCTTTAAAAATAACTATGTCTTTTTATCCATGATGATTTACTAGAGCTCTTATCTTATAGCTCTTCATGTCCACTTACAATCTCAAAAAGAAGTATCATTTAGAATGACATCTGAGATCCCTATGGGAATGCCAGATATTTCTGACAAAGATTTATTTTTAATCTTAAGGGATAAGCATTTTTATTATGTTTCTTATTGCAAAACAGCTCTGTTTTTAATCACTTATCAAGTAAGTGATTAAAGAACTAAATTTTCATACTAAATCTAATATAGGTTATTGTTTCAATTTCTGTGCGTTCTGAAGTGACTGATCCCTGGTTTATAGCATATACCCAGGCACATCTATTAATCATATCATTAACGACACTACTGTTAACATTTGTATTTTTAACTTCAGTGGTGCCTATGAGGCATTTTTTGTCCTTATGTTACAACTGCAAATCACATGCATTAATTCACATGCATTAATTTTTACCCAGCCTTGTAATTAATCAAGTAAGTATTCATCAGACTCCCTGCCTTGCTAAGGTTTATAATATCTGGCAAGATATAACTGTTACATCAATGTTCTATAAAGAGTGTTGATATTAAAAGACTTAGAAAAATGCTGCTATGTGCCTTAATAATTGTAGTACATTATAGACAGTGGACTTCAGAAAAGAGTTTTTGAGGTCATTATTATGAAAAATTCTGTAAGTACAAAATAAGTAACAAAGTACCAAACCAAAATTTATTTTCAGAACTAAAGATACTTTTTCTCATCATCTCACAGTTGCTAATAAAAAACATATTCTGAGGAGCTAAGAGTGAGGTAGCCAATGGGAATGTTTCCCAAAATTTTGAGGAGCAATCAGGCTCTTGAAATATAGGGCAGGTGCATAAAATGAATGAGAGTCACTGGTCCAAGATGTGTTAGACATGAGTCTTAATGATAAGACATCCACTCACACAGGAAAAAGACAAAAGCTTCTCTCTTGAGGAGAATCTTAGGAGATTGAGAATTAGCATTTTTTAAAAAGCTAGTTTTTAATCTCTTTTTTTTACTGAGGAAGGTATGATGTCATCAAATGCAAGAATCTTGCTATCTGGTTTGGTTGATTTAACTATTGATTAGCTACATTGACTCCTGAAACAAACTTAGGATTTGACATTAATTAGGGCTATGGATTATTAATACATCATTTACTAAACGTAGGAGGAGTTAACCCAATATTTGGCACCCCACAACGCTGTCAAATTGGGAGTCTTTTTCATGCTTTGATTATCCATTCATGCCTCTATCATGCCAACAAAAATATCCTCCTATGGTTATTTATTTTGATGGCAATATCTCCCTGGTTATCTATCCCATAAGGACCAGGATCTGTGTGTATGGACTTTTGAGTCCCTAAATCATTGTACAGGGTCCATTTAGCAAGAGCCCAAAAAATATTTGTGAAAGTGAACTAACAAAAACTATAGGAAGCGTTCTGATATTAAACTTCCTATGGAGAAGTTGTCAATCCCTATTTAAGTGTATTATTTGCTAAGCATTATTTTATAGCCATAGAGATAATTATTTTTCTATTTTGTTTTAAGCAGAGTTGTCTTATAGAATCCCAGGCTATGATGTTTAAATCTCTGTGATGAAGAATAGACAGTAAGTACCATGAGGTGCCAAAGTACTTGTCATGCTAGAGCTTCCAGAGTAGACCACCACTAACTGGTGGCTTCTCATAGTTCTGGAGAACAGAAATCCAAGTTCAAGGTGCCCCTAACTTACACGCTATCTTGTCACAGTGATCGCACATGGTCACCTCCCAGGGAGTGTCTGTGAGAGTGTGTGTGGGTGGGTGGGGGGGGGTTGCTTAATCTCCTCTTCTTATAAAGAGATCACTCATCTTGGATTAGGGTCACCCATATGACATCGTTTTATCTTGATCACCTTGGTGAAGACTTTATCTTAGTCACATTCTGAAGGACTTGGGGTTAAGGCTTCCACATATGAATTTGTATGAATTCAATCTATAACACAAGTAAATATATGTCATGGTTTATCTTTAGTCATCTAGTTCTTATAAGTAAAAATATGATGAGAATATATAGGGTAAATGCCTCAAATTAATTTCATTACTACCATATTATTTGTAAATCAGGCCAGATGCATTGAGATGACCACAAGTATTGGAGCACCAATCTAAGAAATGTGTACTAAAAAACTTCACAAATTTCAATTACATTCTGTCTGTGCTCACTGGTATTTTTTTCTTTAGAAAATTACACAATGACTACTTACTCAATGCTAAAACATCTAGCCTGTTATGTTACCCATTATTTAAGTGCTTTCAAACTGATGTCACCAGTGGAATCAGAGAAGTTTGTCAACCTCATTTGTAAGTGAATTGTTTGGATCTCAGGATGGGACAACAGTGGAAAACCTCAGAAAACGAAGTGTTCCAATAGGTTAGGCAGCTTGTGTTCAGAAGCTCAAATGGTTTGAACAACTGATGATTGAATTACAGATATGAAATCTTAAAAGATTTCAAAAAATTATGCCAGGCAATTAAATTCAGAATCTTTCCTTAATTTTTTTTTTAATTAGTCCAAATCAGTGGTGGTGTTTCTTTTTACTGGATAGAAAATATATTTGTTCATTTTAAGACATTAACAAATTACAGTAAATAAAAGAAGAAAAATTAAATACATATCCCCTTATGTCTATAGGATATTTCTGGGCCACAGCAGGGGGAGTAGAATCTAAGTCCAGGTGGATATACTATCAGGACAAGTAGATTTGTAGGGTGAGTTTAATGCTAACATTAAATAATGTTCAAAATATATCAAGTTAAGGTAATATGTGTCCAATCCTAGGTATTTACCCAAGTCAAATAAAAACTATGTTCTCACTAAAACTTATCTGATATGTTATACCAGGTTTATTCTTTTTTTAAAATTTCACATTGATATGAGGGTACCAATGTTTAGGTTACAGTGTTTTCATATCTAAGGTAAAGGTCAAGTTGTAGTTGAGCCCTTCATCTGGGGGGCATGCTGAACACCCTCACATTGTGCACTTAAAGTGAAATTCCCACCAATCAATAGGTTTCCTCTTAATCACCAAAACCTGAAAATAATCCTGTTGTCTCTCAGGTGGGAAATGAATCAACAAACTGTGGTATAGCCCTTACAATAGGATACTATTTAACAATAAAAGAAACAAACTATCAGTAAGCAAACAACATAGAAGAATCTCAAACATATATTTCTAAGTGAAAAGAAGGCAGACAGAAATGTTACCTACTGTACGATTTTATCTATATGACATTCTAAGAAAGGTAAAGCCATATAGAGAAAAATAGATTAATGAGTGTTAGAAGTAAAGGGGTGAAAGAGGATCTAAACATAAGAAATTTCATAGGAAAATATTTGATGGGAGAAGGATGAAGGGATTGTTCCATATTTTGCTTGTATTGTTTCATAATTTTATGTATTTGTCAAAACTCATGGAACTGTGCATCAGAAAAAGCGAATTTTATCATGTGTAAATTAAAAATAAATTTTAAAACATGTTATGAAGAAGAGTGTATATTATATGCTTTCTTTTGTGGTATATGTATGTATGTGTATATATATATATATATATATAGTATCTGCAATGTATATTATAACCTTTGTACAATTATGCAAGCTTGTACATACATATAAACTATTTTGGGCAGCATGTGAGAGACTATTTACAGTGGTGACCCCTAAGAAGGAAAGTGGAGGTGCCAAGGGGGAAGGAAGATTTCAATTTTCTTTGCATATATTCTTATACTGCTTGAATTATATATCATTAAAATCAGTATAATTCTTTTCAGTTTAAGAAATGCTAAGCTAAAATAACATATAGGCATTATAATGTTGCAATTCTTGAGCTTACTTCAGTAAACTTTCCTTTCTAACCCTAAAAGTCCTCTTTCCTTGAATCTGAACACAATTAGGTTATGGAAAGGTTCTGCAAGTTACTTGGCAATAATAACAGTCTGAACGCTAGGTTGAGATCTTTTCCTGTTTCATAAGAGATTCTAACAATTACTCCCTGGTGGGTAGGCAAAGCCCTAAATCAATGAAGGTAGAATCAGCAGGTTGTTCCATGGTAGAAATGGCCTCGATTTCATCAATAGCAGTCAGCACAACCTCTGGAAGTAAAAAATATAGGAGCTTAATACACAGGATGCCCAATCTAGTTGGCAGCTGAAATTATATACCTAAAGGGCAACAGTTAATTTTTTTCATTTAATCTGCCAGGGAAACACATCCAAGAGGGGAAATTAACTTGTCGTTAAGGAAACTTTGAGCAGCATGATGTGCAACAGGGCTGTGCTAAGTCTCAAGTGACTGCACAGAGCCGTGGCCTTCTCCAGGGTACACAGAGGGCTAGGAAACAAAGTGACCACCTCACTGCTGATGGGTCTCAGTCACCCAAGCTTGCTCACACAATAGTCTTCATCATACTGTAAGAAGAAGGTACTAGAACAGCATCTTAATAAAAAAATATATCTGGAATGTTTAAGAAAATCTGTCTGTATTTGTGAATGTATGAATATGTTTCTAGCTTATTCTATACTCCCTATATAGATTGGCTATGAAGTATTCCACAGAGAAGTTTCCATTTCATTTTGCCTATCTTTTCATACAGGGAGATTTTATTCACAGGGCAGGGAACCAACTGATTAATCTAGGATGGCCGGGTGCTATTTTTGTGCAGGGACACACCAGTGCACTATCCTAGAAACTAAGAATTTGCTAATTGAAACATTGAGACATTTTTTGCTATTTTTGTTTGCTTGCTTTAAGTTTTTATAGAGAACTTTAATTCTCAGATAGAAAAATACATGAAATACATGTATGATAAGCTTATTATAATTTTAAGTCTATCATTCCTTTATCAGATGTACACATGGCAAATATTTTCTCCCAGTTCTTTGCTTGCCTTTCATTTTTTAAATGATGTATTTCAAAGAACACCAATGTTGGTTTGCATGAAAAATGATTTTTTTGGTTCAGTGCATTTTTTAATCAAATATAAGAAATATTTGCCTTTCAAGTTTACAAAGATATTGTCTTATGTTTTCTCCTAAAACCGTTTTAGTTTTAGATTTTATGTGGAAGTATAAAATGTACCTCAAGCTAACATTCATGTAAGATATGTGGGGAAGAATCGGGGTTTTATTTTTTTTCCTTAGATGTTTCCAGGTATTTCAGTAGTTTTTATTAAAGATATTTTTCATGGCCCATTGAATTATCTTGGTGCCTTTTTGATATTTAAAAGTCAATTGACATGTATCTGTGGGTTTATTTATGGACTCTCTCTTTGATTGTTCTATTCATTTACCCTTATATTAAAATGTCTTTGTTTTGATTCCTAAAACTTCATGATGAGTTTTGACATCACACTGTGTTAGTCTTCCAGATTGCTAGGCCTTATTATGGCAACTGCTTATTTAAAGTAAAAAATAGTGACAACTCCAAATACTGATGCGAATGCAGATGATAGAAAATGATTTTTCTGGCTCAGCGCCTGCAGCACAGTGGTTACAGTGTCAGCCACATACACTGAGACTGGCGGGTTTGAACCCAGCCCAGGCCAGCTAAACAACAATGACAACTGCAACAAAAAATAGCTGGGCATTGTGAAGGGCCCCTGTAATGCCAGTTACTTGGGAGGCTGAGTTAAGACAATTGCTTAAGCCCTAGAGTTTGAGGTTCCTGTGAGTGTGACACCACAGCACTCTACTGAGGGTGACATAGTGAGACATAGTGAGACATAGTGTCTCAAAAAAAGAAAAAGAAAGAAAAGAAATTGATTTTTCCTTTTTAATCTGTTAGTATAACAAATTGCATTGATTTCAAGGGTTAAATTCACCATGTGTTGAGAGAAACTGTACTTAACTTTTACATACCATCATTTGTATATGTTGTTGAATTTTATTTACTAACACTTTGATGAAAACTTTTGTATAAAGGTTCATGAGGAATATTGCTTCACCTTTTCCCTTCTAGGCCTTATCAAGTTTTGGTAACAAAATCATGCTGGCTTCATATAACAAGGTTTTCCTTCTGTATCTTTGAGAAAAAAAGGCATAGGATTTGCATTATTTTCTCTTTAAATGGTTGATAATAACTTTCATTGACATTTCTACTGTCAATTCGACTTTAATGTCTCTGCAGAACTCTTTCATGTTTATATAGCTGCTTTTAAGATTTTTCTCTTTTGGGTGGAGCAAGATGGCAGCCGAGTAACAGATTCCTTGCAACTGGGCACAGTGACACTGGAGAGAGAGGACTTTTGGCATCTCTGGCAGGCGGGATCTGCTGAGAAACTTCCCATTGGGGACACAGGGAGACAACGTGAGAATTCTGGACACCCTGAGGAAGGCAAAAGCAGCGGAGATTGGGCAAGTGGTTGCATGTGTTTTGTTCGGTCTAATATAGCTGTGGGTGGGGCAACAGTGGGACTGCAGGCTGGAAAGGCCTTGCCTATGTGCTCTTTGGGTTTCTTTTGGACTTGGCGCTCAGTTGAACTTCCTTGGGAGAACTTGGGCAAGAGTGCAGGGGTCTTTGAGCATTGTCTGGGGCCCCAGACTGGGCCACTGAGCAAGATGGAGCCACCAGTGTTTGGTTGTGGGCTGTGTGGAGCCATTGTGGGAGAACTTCCCTGGCAAGCTCCACCCTCAGGGACGCAGAACAAACATCAGGAGGGAGTGAGTAATCTAGTGACTGAGCAGCCTAAAGGCGGGGTCTGAGACGCCTTGCAGCCTCAGTCCTCAGGGGCATAGGGTGAGACCAGGTTTGGCACACTGGGTAAGTGGAGAGCCACTTAAGGAGTGATCCTAGCCACAAGCGCTCTCCTAGGAAAGTTTCTGCTTAGCCCAGGTTAGCAATTTAAAGTGTCTTCTAAGCAGGCTGAGGAGGATTTAAGCTCTCTACCTTGAGGGGTTTGAGAAATTATTAGACACACAGGGTCACTCCCTACAAAGATCCAGGAACAACAGAGTGATTCTGCCAGGGTCTGGTCTGGGAGATACACCTCCCCAACTCTGAGGACGGTCATAGGCAACAGTGAAAAATAATCAAGAGGCAGAATCAACAGAAAAACTCTGGCAATATGAATAACCAGGGTAGATCAACTCCCCCAAGTAATGACAAGGTAGATACAGCACAAGATCCCTTGCATAAGCAAATGGCTGTGATATCAAAAATCGAATTCAGAGTCTGGATAGCAAATAAGATCAGTGGAATGGAGGAAAAGATGGAATTAGAATTTCAAGCAGCAATCCAAAAGATGTCTCAGGAATTTAATGAAATTAAAGACAAAATGACCAAAGATTTTGACACATTGGGACAAGAAGTTGCAGCCCTCAAAGATCTAAGAAATACAGTAGAATCTCTCAGTAACAGAATGGAGCAAGCAGAAGAAAAGATTTCTGACATGGAAGACAAAGCTTTGGAACGCTCCCAAACTTCCAAAGAGGTAGAGAAATGGAAGGCAAAAACAGATCATTCTCTCAGACAGCTCTGGGATAACTCAAAGAAAACCAATATTC
>CAUYON010140970.1:0-13252 GCA_963573935.1 Arctocebus calabarensis
GAGTCTCTTGTCTCTGCCTCCCAAGTAGCTGGGACTACAGGCGCCCGCCACAACGCCCGGCCATTTTTTGGTTGCAGCCGTCATTGTTGTTTGGCGGGTCCTGGGGCTGGATTCGAACCCGCCAGTTCAGGTGTACGTGGCTGGTGCCTTAGCCCGTTGAGCCACAGGCGCCAAGCCAAACCAAATCTTTGATTAACTTAACAAACAAAAAATGCTTATCGCAGGCTGTTTAATCGCAGCCCAATTTACAATTGCTAAAATGTGGAAACAGCCAAAATGTCCTTCAACCCAGGAATGGATTGGTAAGCTATGGTATATATATATATCATGGAATATTACTCAGCTATCAAAAAAAATGGAGATTTTGCAGCATTTGTACTAACTTGGATGGTGGTGGAACACATTATTCTTAGTGAAACATCACAGGAATGGAGATTGAATCCTATTTATTCAACTTTGATATGAGGACAATTAATGACAATTAATGACTCTGTGGGGCATGGGTGAAGGGCAGAGCAGACAGAGAGAGAAGGAGGGAGGGGGTGAGGGAAAGAAAAAAAAAATAGAAAATAGTGACTAATTCTTACATAAACTGGATTCAGTTTTGACCAAAGAACATTACTTAGACATTAATTTTTAATTCAACTTGTTAATATGTTGTTTAGGATATTGTATTCTCATTTATAAGTGAATTATGTTTGTAATTTCCCTTTATAACAAAATATTTTCTCTAATTTTAATATCAGGTGTATCCTGATTAAGTAGAATGACTTTGGATTATTTCTTCTTTTTCTATTGTTTATAAGATTTGGCATGATCTGTTTTTTGAAATTATATTTTACTTTTATTTATAAATATTAGTTGTCTATTTTTTGAGACTTTGGAAAAAATAAGTTAACTTATGGCTCCATACTGAGCCTCAGAGTTAAAGCATTCTATAATAGACATACTCTTACTTGAAAATGTGAATGTTACTTTCTTTGCATTATTATTATTAATATTGCTTAATATTTCAATGAAGTAATCGTCTGATTTCTTTTCTGAATGTATTTATCTTCTTGCATTCTTTTTGAGGTTTTTGTTTCTAGTCCTTATCTTAAACACTGTTATTGTTATTAAATATTAAGCCTTTTTAATTCTGTGAAGACAAAAAGTGGAAACCTAATAAACACATGTATAGGTAAAAATAAAAAAAATGTAATGTTCATGCTGACATGGACATATGTAAATATTTAGCTAATATCTATTTAGAACATTACAGTTTACAAAATATTTTCACATTTGATTTTACTTATGATAAATGCTTATGATACCCTGCAGGGTATTAACTATTGTTCCCATTCCAAAAAAGTACATAGGACAACTTAAAGACATCGGAATGTACAGAATCATGTAAGTGTCAGACAGGCTCACTCCAAGTTGTGCAGACTTTCCATTTAGCTCAGAGAAGCTTTTTCAGCCTGCACACAGGGTGAGCCTGAGAAAGGTTCATCTTAACATTAAATAGAAAACTAAAATGACTTGAGGGTGCCCTGCGACCAACAAAGCCCACTAAGAAACTGGAAGTAAAAACTTGCCCATGGAAATAAAAGATCTTATTAAATCACCAAAACCCTGCATTACATCCATTCTTCTCCTAGCCTAAAGAACACTTATCATTTAAAAAGAGGAAAAACAGGCTCGGTGCCTGTGGCTCAGCAGCTCAGTACACCTGAGCTGGCGGGTTCGAATCCAGCCTGGGCCCGCCAAACAACAATGATGGCTGCAACAAAAATATGGCCGGGCATTGTGGCGGGCGCCTGTAGTCCCAGCTACTTGGGAGGCAGAGATAGGAGACTCGCTTGAGCCCAGGAATTGGAGGTTGCTATGAGCTGTGATGCCACAGCACTCTATCCAGGGTGACAGCTTGAGGCTCTGTCTCAAAAATAAATAAATAAATAAATAAATAAAAAGAGGAAAAATAATGGGATGGGCAGGGTGGCTCACATCTGTATCCCAGCATTCTGGGAGGCCACAGAGGTGCATGGATTACTTGAGCTCACAGGTTTGAGACCAGCATAAGCAACGGCAATACCTTGTCTCTAAAAATAACTGGACATTGTGGCAGGTGCCTGTAGTCCCAGCTACTTAGCTACTTAGGAGGGTGATGCAAGAAAATTGCTCAAGCCCAAGAGTTTGAGGTTGCTGTGAGCTACGATGCCATGCACTCCACTAAGGGCAAAAAGTGAGAATCTATCTCAAAAAAGGAAAAAAAGAGGAAAAATACATACTAATTTACATTTATATATATATTTTTAAAAGCAAGTGTAACATCTTTTACTTCTTTTTTTTTTTTTGAGACAGTCTCTCTTTGTCTCCTTCAGTAGAGTGTGGTGGCATCATAGCTCACAGCAACCTCAAACTCTTGGGTTTCAGCAATTCTTTTGTCTTAGCCTCCCAAGTAGCTGGGACTACAGGTGCCTGTCACAATGCCTGGCCATTTTTCTGTAGCAGTTGTCATTGTTGTTTAGCTGGCCCAGGCCAGGTTCCAATGCGCCAGCCTAGATGTGTGTGGCTGGCGCGGTAACCACTGTGCTATGGGTGCCGAGTCTACTTATTCTTCTAAATAGTAGTATAAAATTGGTATGATAAAGATTATTATCCACATTGACTGATAGAAAACTGAGCATAAAAATTAAGTAATTTAGGCAAGGGGTGGTGGCTCACACCTGTAATCTCAGCAATCTGGGAGGCCGAGGCAGTGGATCTCTCAGCTTAGGAGTTCAAGACCAGCCCAAGCATAGCTCATGCCTATAATCCCTGCTATTTGGGAGGCAGAGGAAAGACAGTCCCTTGAGCCAAGAGTCTGAGATTTCTATGAGCTATGATGATGCCATGGGAGTCTACGCAGGGTGAAAGAGTGAGACTCGGTCTCAAAAAAAAAAAAGTAACTTGATTAAGGCACTCATAGCTAATTAGAAGCCAAGTTAAACTTAAAATTAAGTTATTTGTATCTCTAGAAAAATATTCATTCCACTATAATTTCCAGTATCATAGGGCCTGTAACCCTCTAGATATAAATATCACTAGGTCAATAAATAAAAACACCCTCTACACCACTGGTTCTCAACCTTCCTAAGGCTGTGGCCCTCTAATACAGTACCCGTGGGTCGCAACCCATAGGTTGAGAACTGCTGCTCTACACACAGATACTAATATTGCTTCAGTATTATCTGTAATCGTATTTCCCTGAGGAGTTTTAAAGATAGTAGCTACTAAGGTAAGAAATGAGATTTTTTTTTTTTTTTTTTTTGGTGAATCATCTGAAGACAGAAAGAATTCCCTTAAATTAAGCAAGTTACATGGCTTAATAGTTAACTGGTGACAAAATGTTTCCCATTTTCTATACTTAGACTCTGCAACAGGTGATACGCCTGACCTTGAATTCCAACATGACAAAATGGTGAGGAGGGAAGGTCCAGGAATTTCCTGGGTATAGGACATTGAGTCACATTTCTTTAAAAATTATTTTTCTCTGTAAAGACAAAGATATCATCTTAATTAATAGGAAATAAAGTACACATTTATTATTAAATATATTATATTAAACAAATATAGGTGTTTTGAATATGAAAAAGAAAGTACAAGCAATTCAATTTCTGGCTTAAACAACAATGACAAAAATCATAAAGTCTTACTCCATCATGGAAGGCGGGATAGTGCAGCAGTCCTGGGTGGCTGTGAGGGGGGAGGTGAGGTGAGCCGTGTAGGACGCTTCTACAACTTGCTTGTTCCGATTAACCACATCCAAGTACCGGTTGAATTTCTCTCGGATTTTTTTGGCTAGCTGTGGAATGACAGTGAGCAAAATCAATGGAAAAGCCAAGATAATTACCCATTGTATTTTTTCTAAAAAACGAATTCTTTTGTGTCACAAGCTTCACAAATTAAACTTTAGGTTAAACAACACACATCCAAATCTCATTCCACTGTGTGGGGTGGGGTAACAATTGCACAATGCCTCGAAGTCACAGAAAGACACCCAGACAACAACAAAATTTTACCTTCTGTCTCACAAAAGATGATGATACATTGTGAACCTCATGTGTTCCAATTCAAAGGGAATCATATCTATTCATAAAATGCCAGGGACTACTGACATCATCGACAGCGTGATGGTGGGCATTAATTGTTACAGAGCAGCAACAACAATTTACCACTTGAGTTCTGGATTCACACAGATTTTCAAGAGGGGAGATACACCAAGGAAAGGAAACAGCCTGGGTACCTCCTGCTGCACTTCCCGGGGGCACTACTCACCCTGCCAGGTGAGGACCCCCACCCCCAGGTCACACACGCAGACATCCACATAAAACAGAAGGTATAGGCAGAAATAGACTTCGCTTTGGTCTTCTGAATCTTTGAGGTGGACAAATTTCTTTCTTAACTGCTGTGAACAGACATCATCATGATTTATTTTCATGTGAGACTAATGGAAGCAGACCGATGAACATATTGCTTCTTCCCTGTTCCCATCATATGTCACAGTTTAATCACAGATCTCCAAGGAAAACAGAGTTGTTTTTCTTCCCCTTAAAATGTTACCCAAATGAAATGACTGATAGAATTATAGCTAATTGGTTTTGTGGTGCTATTCATTATCAGCACACTGGAGGAAAACTAATCATCTCCTTTGGGTTATGAGTCTCACGCAATCCAATACCTTCCAGGCTGAGGGCATGGAGTCAAATCAGGGTATCTTCATTTGTCTTTTCAAGCCAATTTTAAATCTTGATTTCGTTCCAATAATATTTGGGAACTTTCACAGTCTCAATTAAATGACTGAGGGTCTCAGCCTTGCTAAGAATGGCACAAACTACAAAGTTTAGAAAATTTTCCAGACAGAAAAAAGAAAGAATGAATGTTTAATTTGATACTGGGTTGTCCAAACTCACTTCATCAAGGAGGAATTATGGGTCTGGAAAATTTAATAAGTCTACTTATAATTCTCCCTGAACTACAGCTCTTATTACTAAAAAATATATATAACTTTTCTTCATTGTAGTAAAATGGTTGGTAGTTTTGCCCCCCAGGGAACATTTGGCAAGGTTTAGAGAAATTTTAGTTGCTGCAACTTGGTGGAGAATGCTACAAAGTAGAAGGGCAGAGGCCAGGCATGCTGTTACACATCCCACCACCTACAGGACAGCTCCCCATAACCAAGAATCCATCCTGTCCAAGGTATCAATAGTGTCCCAATTGAGAACCCTTGATTTAGAGAAAGATCAAATATAATTATCCCAATTAGTAATTCATCCAATAGGTCCCAATCCACTCTATTTTAATTCTCCCCCCCATCTAAAATTGTATTGGGGGGAAAAATCTGGTAAATCTCAACATTTATAAATCTCTATTTTATTTTTTGTTTTTCTTTCCCCAGAGTAACGGGGAAATCATCGTGTGTGGTGCAAACATGGAGAAGGACCCTTTGCTCATTATCACACATGACGGTTTGAACAGCAGCTCACACTGATCCACTGGTCCACTCCTCCTGTCTTTCAATTCAGTGGGGAGTTGGGGACAGGAGAGCAGCAGGTTCAGCCTGGAATGCCCTGCATGTAAGTGACGCTGCACTCACTACTGTATGCTCATCTCACCATATTTTGTGCGCTGAGAGGGTAGTTACCGCAGGAGTTCATGGTCATCTGTTTTTAGGCATCTAGCACACTGCCTGGCATTGTAGAGACACACAAAATAGTTAACGAATTAATGAAGGTAAAAACAAATTCACTCTGAGGGTTATCATCTTATCTTTTACTCTAATAATCAACAACCTTTTTTAAAACATAGAATCATTATTTTAAAAATAAATTAACATGACATGATACATTTCTGGAAACTCCACCAAGAAGAAAATTCTACCTTTTCAAGTTCTGACTTCTGATAAAATATGTATTACTAACTCTACAGCTACGACATCAACAATACAGTCCTTCATTTCCCTTGTAAGTCTTCTGTAACTTGATAAACATAAGGTTTATTCAATTAAAAGAACTAAATACATATTATAAATGATATCTTACAAGTTCACCTTAAAATGAAAATGAAATTTAAAGTCACTTGTCTCTCTCACACATACTTAATGTTTAGCTTCCTGTGAGAAATACTCAAAGGTCTCCTCTGCGTACTTACAGAAACACTGAGCTAGTCACAGACACTCTAATCTAGCCCACTGCCTGCTTCCGTGAGCTAAGAATGGTTCTAACCTTTCAAAGTTTTTTAAAAAGACTATTCTGTAGGTCGGGCACAGTGGCTCACACTTGTAATCCCAGCACTCTGGGAAGCCGAGGCAGGTGGATTGCTTAAACTCACGAGTTCTCCACCAGCCTGAGCAAAAGTGAGACCCTGTCTCTACTAAAAATAGAAAAACTAAGGCAAGAGGATCTCTTGAGCCCGAGATTTGGAGGTTACTATGAGCTATGATGACACAGCACTCTGCACAGGGTGACAGCTTAAGACTCTGTCTCAAAAAAAAATAAAAAATAAAAAAAAATACTATTTTGTGATATTTAATGATTAAACAAAATTCTGACTTCAGTGCCCATAGGATTTATTGTAGTGCAGTCATTTGTTCACACTGTTCATGGCTACTTTGTAGTATGCAGACGTCAAGGGCACTAACATATCCCTTGACATGCAAGCCCAGTGTGGGTGTTCTATAAAATACTGCTCCCAGTTGTTTGACATGGCTCCCCATTTGAGAGGTGGGAGTCTACACTGGCCTGTACCTAACTGCTTGACTGTGGGTAGGCTTCTGAGGGCATCTACCATAATGGAGAAAATGAGACTAGGTAATTGCCAAGGCCAGGTAATAAGAAGAGGCCATCAGCTCCCACTGCCTCTCTTGGTGGCCACTTGCTCAGCTACTGTACAAGGTACACACAGATGCCAGCTCATGGCTCACACCTGTGATCCCAGCACTCTGAGAGAACCAGGAGGTGGGAGGACCCCTTGAACTCAGGAATTTAAGATCAGCCTGAGCAAGATGGAGAACTCAATTCTACTAAAAATAGAAAAACTAGCCAGGTCTTGTGAAGGGCACCTGTAGTCTCAGCTACTTGAGAGGCTGAGGCAGGAGTCTGAAGTTAGGATGAGTTAAGGGGATGATGACCTGAATTCTAATCCCACAGCAACAGAGTGAGACTCAGTCTAAAACAAAACAAAACAAAACAAAACACACGTGGAGAGGCCACGGTGAGTGTCCAGTTGGCAGTGCCCTCCCGGCATTCTCAGCCTAAGTTCTAGGTGTGAGTCAAGAGGCCCCCAGATGTCCCCGCCCTCACAGTAGCCCCAGACATCGAAGCCTCTGGACACCTGCTCAAACCCTGACCTGCAGAAGCCGCAGGTAGGAAGCATTGCTGTTCATGCCACCGCGTGTCCTGTGGCTTGTGATGCAGCCACGGTGACGGAGACACCAGGACAGGCTGAATTACATCCTGTGCTAAGCTTGTCACAGCAAAACAGCTGCTCAGGTGCAGGTGCTGTGTCTACGTCACCAAAAGCATCCAGATCGCACCTGTGGACCGTAAACTTGCTACAAGGAGATTTCAGGGGTTTTCAGAAAATGTTCATAGATAACAGAAGCACTTGCCATATATTAGGCACTTGCCCCTATAATGTATTCCATTTTTTCTCAGGGAGGTTAAGCAACTACTCTAAAGCCACCAAGTAAGTGAGAGAGCTTTTCACTTTCTCAGATCCGAGGGCTCACTCGCTGCCCTGACAAAGCAAACAAATACAAAAGCTGCTGTGATGGCGGCTGGAAATATCATAGGGACATATCATTCGTGTTGGGTCCCTGTTAACAGCCTCACAAGGTGCAGTGTCATGAGGGGGAGGGGCTTGTAGGTGGTGGGGGGAGTGGTTGTCTTTGCTCCCCTGGTGGGGCTACATTCTTCCTCACCAGAGAACACACCTTGGATAGAGTCCAGGCATCCATGACTTGACAAAAGGTCTATTTCGCAAGCTCTCTCCACTTAGAGTCACAACACAGGTCACAAAGTCCTCAATCTTTCATCTCAGGACATCCTATTTTGCCTCAAAAAGAAAAAAAAAAATCGCCAACATTTGCCGAGCACTGACTATGAACCAACCAGTCAGCGTTGTAAGCTCGTCATGTGTGTGAGCTTAGTTAACCCTCACAAAGGATTCAGAGGACTTAACCTTTGAAGAACCCTCAAGGAACATGTCCACTGTCCACGGGTGGAATATGGCTCCAGGTCCTGGAGCTGGCGGGTGGTGTGCCGAGTCCAGACTATGGAGCCTGTGGCTCTGCTGCTTCTGGTGATGCAGAGATCAAGCCCCTCCTCCCATTTGTTCTAAATCCATTTTTTTAAATACTATGAAATTTTTGGTAAGATCCATAAGCCATACACACAGTATCATTACTTTTTGAAAGAATTAGATTTTTAAAAATTAATATGATTTCAGTTAAAAGTCTTCATAATTCCTATGAAAATCAAATACTTGTAGGAAGTTTATAATTATTGACTCTTACTGCTAATATACAAAAGAGACTGGATTCTCAAATTTGATATAGTGAATTCTCAAAAAAATCCCAACGCCTACCTGCCAATAACTGCCTTCTGTGACATTAAGCTACACCAAGCTGATTTTAATGAGTCTAATTACTCAAGGTGTGCTCTGGAAAGACAACAGAATGCAAGTATTATTTCTCTTCAGAAAGTACATTTCAGAATTCAGTATTTTCCTCAGAATTTTCACCTTACTTGTCATCACAGGGTAGTGACAGGAAACTAATTTCCATTTTACAAGAGAAGAGACCCAGGCAAATGGAGCTAAAAGTCTCTGGACTCCAGGGGGCGCTCTCACTCCCCGCTCACTGCAGCCAGGAACACTTGTGACAGGGCCTTGGCTGACACTCATGGAAACCTCACCTCACGCTGCACTGCGGGTGTGTGTGTGTGTGTGTGTGTGTCTTTTTTTCTCTCTAAAAGCAATCACTCTGAGCATGCCAACCAAGCATACCATAGAGAGATTAAGTCCTGAATGTGTCCATTAAAATGAAGAGGACCAGCTAAGCAACATAGGACCTTCTGAAAGGCAGACAGATTCTGGATCTCTACCCAGTCAGTTTCCTGCAGACACAAGAAAACAAAGCACATCTTAGCAAAAAGCTACAGGTGAACCCACAATCCTCCACAGTATAATTAAAGACATTTTTCTTTTAGCAGCTCAGTCTTCATACCTTATCCTTCTTTATTCTTTTCCATTCAACCCCTAAGGGGTTCTTGAATGTTGATGAGACAACGGCACTAAAACCATCTTGTCATCTGTGGGTCAATTCTTGGGCCCAATATCCAGCCATGGGTCAAATGATCAGTAGGTAGCGATTGGTCCCCATGGGAACCAACTCCAATGTGTCATCATCTCCAGTGACAACGTTTCATCACAACATCAAGGAACTTCTGTCTTGTTGAATTTCTTTCCCCCTAATTTTCCCACAAACATTTTTTCATGTGCACACTTCCCCAGAGCCCTCTCCTTTGAGCTTTTTTTTGCCTTACTTACTCTTCTGAAAATAGGGGTAGGACACATGGTCAGGAAAGGGTGAAAGAAAACAAAGACAGCCACAAAGGCATAGTACACACTTTATTTACATCTGTCTCCTAAAAGGAAAGGCTGGAAGGAGTGTTGAGTATGAGGAAAAGCTCTATTTAAAATACAAAACAATGAAGCTGACAGGCACAGACAGGAAATGTACCCTAGGGGGACTGAAGATTCATAGCAAAAAAAAAACGCCAATTGAATGTAGAAGAGTCTAACATTTGACATTCAAAAACCTGTGTGCCTTGATAAGAATTTAACAGCCATTCTCCTGCCCTTCACCTCCAACCTTATCTAGGATGAACCGTTCACTTTGTTTTCCAGTGAGTTTCAGGGGTTACTTAAATTAAGTGACATAGAAATAATTTTAAGCACAAATATTTAACATCTCTGAATACCCCCACACCAATGCATTCCAAAATTTTCACAGAAAACATTCTCAATGTTTCATGGCACACACTGTGAGATGTTAAAAATGCACTAAGTCCTTACTAGTTTTACCACAACAGTTGTAATATTTCAGAGAAACGTAGATCTCGATGATTAGATGGGAATTTGGTAAAGTTCCTTGACTCTCCTTACCATTAGCTCCTGGTGATTCAAATAGGAATGATACCCTTTAAAGGGTTTGTTGTGATTTTCAAATGGAAGTGAATATAAAAAGCCTAGGATAAGTGCATGGGATCATTTTCATCATCAAACCCCACTGGGGTCTAAGGTGTCCCAACAGACCTACAAGTAAAGGGACAGACGACTTGACTGTCACCAACTGTTCTAATCATATACCCCATACTCACAGCTAATTCTACAGGGAACCCTGCCACAAGTTCTGGGGAGAAGATATTTTTTCTTAGATTAACAGCAAAATGGCACAAAGACCTAGAGTCGAGTCTGAGTTCAACCCAGCTCTGTCATTTATTAGCTACAGAAGACCAGGTGAGTTACCTCCCTAAGCCTCAATTTCATCACCTCTAAATTAAGTACAGTAATAATAGCTGCTTTGTGATGTTGTCTGAGAACCATGGGGTTAAGATTTGTAAGGTACTGGGCTTGGCGCCTGTGGCTCAACGGGCTAAGACGCCAGCCATGTGTATACCTGAGCTGGTGGGTTCGAATCCAGCCCGGGCCCACCAAACAACAATGACGGCTGCAACCTAAAAATGGCCAGGCGTTGTGGCGGGTGCCTGTAATCCCAGCTACTTGGGAGGCAGAGGCAGCAGCCTGGCTTGAGTGAGCTGTGATGTCACAGCACTCTACCCAGGGCAACAGCTTGAGGCTCTGTCTCAAAAAAAAAAAAAAAAAGGATTTGTAAAGTATTTAGTGGGTGCCTAATGTATTTATAGCCAAATAAGTGGTGGCTATTGTTTACCATTATTGCAGTTGTTAACAATGTTTGGGAAATTTAGGCTATTGGCTCAGAAGCTCTGAATGGAAAATCCAAAAAACTTTCTCTGCACTTGGAAAAGGCTGAGAAGTCTTGGTTGGCAGCGACTCTTTTGGGGTGCTGTGTCCTGCAAGGCAGGTGGACAGGCTGGGCAGCTCGGGATTTCTCTGGGGTCTTTTCCTGAGGATCTAATGAAGCCTTTACCCCATCCTGTGCTTCCCTACTCTCATAGCACTTCAGCAGTCGCCTTGTTTCTGCCTGATCATAATCTGGGGATCCAGAGTCACAAGCAGGCTGTGCTTGCTAGAGCTCACACTAAGTAAGAGCAGATAACAGAGAGATTTGAGTGAGCTTGGGATTAGAGCTCAGTTCTCTTTCTGCTACAAGAACCCTCAAATTGAAGAACAATGTGAACTCTCCCAGATCAAATTATCTAAATTCTGCTCTTTCTTTCATTTCTAGCCTAATTTTAGCCGCCCTGAAGTCTTCTCAGGCCCTCCTTTCCTGAAACTCCCTCAGACTCACCATCTGCTTCACATTGTTGATCCCTAACTAACCAATCACGTAACAACAGTACTGATTGCTCACTCTGGGCCCTGTGCAAAGTGCGTCTTTACCTGATATCTTTTAATCCTCACAACAGCTCTTGGTAATTCCTCTATGCTATTTTTACAAATGATTCCACTGGATTAATTTGCACAAAGTCATCCAGCCAACAAATAGAATAATTAGATCAAATCCATCCTCTTCAAAAATTGCATCATGCACTTTTATTAAATATAGTGCTGAGCATGTGTAAGAAACTTATGCGCTTCTAAGTCTAGAAAAGGGCAGATATCCTGTGAATACCGCTTGTATCTGTTTAGGCCAGTCAGAGACCCCAGGGCCTGCCTACATTCTACCTGGGCTGCTCCTGGGTCCCATCAGCTGCTCTGGAGCAAGTCTAGCTGTCTCAGCTCCAGATCCTCTAACAAAAAGCCATAGACTGGCTGGGTGTGATGTTTACACATGTAACCATAGCCTTCTGGGAGGCCAGGGCAGGAGGGCTCTGAGCAAGAGCAAGACCCCATCTCTAATAAAAATAGAATAATTAGCTGCTTGTGGTGGCAGCTCCTGTAGTCCCAGCTGCTCGTGAGGCTGAGGCAGGAGGATCGCTGGAGCTCAGGAGTTTGAGGTTGGTGTAAGCTAGGCTGAGGCCACAGCACTCTACCCAGGAAGACAGAGTGAGACTCTGTCTCAAAAACAAACAAACAAACAAACAAACCACCAATCTAGTAGCCTGAACAACAAACATTTATTTCCCACAGTTCTACAAGCCAGAGCATCCAAGGTCAAGATGCCAGCAGACTGCATGTGGGAAGGTCCTCCTTCCTGGCTTACAGGTGGCCATGTTCCTGCACACACATGTGACAACATGTCTGTCTGTCTCTTCTTGAACCCAGTGCTCTGCCTCCATTTCCTCTCACACAGGCACTAATCTCATCAAGAGGGCTCCACCCTCATGACCTCACCTAGGCCTAATTGCCTCCATACCTCCAGATGCCATCACATTGCAGGTTAGAGGTTCAACATATAAATTTGGGGAGACACATTCAACACACAAATTTGGGGAGACAAAAATATTCAGTCCATAATACTCGCCTAAAAATAAAGTACCTGTTTGGAAAGTCCACATTTGTTTTAAAGATTATATAACAGGGTAGGTGTGGCAGTTTGTGCTTCATTCCAGGAGACCATCACAAGCCAAGGTTATCAGCTCTGGGCTCCTGCCCTGTGTTTCAGCCACTCTGTCCTTAACAACCAGATCACCAGATCATAATAGGAGAGGTGCTGGGAAGGGCGTTGCAGCCCAGGCCTCCCCACTTCACTCTGTAAAGGGAACTCCAGGCCTGAGATGCCTTTACTTCTGAAATAAGACGCAGGGGGCCTCCAGAGAATTTGTCCTTCATAAGGAGTTCAGCCTCTTCTTGACCTCAGAATCAAGAGGTGAGAACAGGGAAGGAGAAGAGACCCAGTATACAGAACAACCTCTACTGTCTGACTTCACACTATTTGAGATAATTTTGTTGGGGGTATTAATCATAGAGGAAGGGGGGGAAATACCATGGGCTGTGAACTCAGGAATTCTCTGGTAGACTATGAAAGACACTCAAGTGTGGAAAAGGAAAGCAGACCAGTCCCTTTACTCTTACAATGTTACGCTCTTATTCACAGCACAAATACCTGCATAACACAGATAAACACAGTATGTAACACAGAAGT
>CAUYON010140973.1:0-20982 GCA_963573935.1 Arctocebus calabarensis
CCAGTATCTGAGATCCCTACAGGCAAGGACAGTCCCTTTGTGAACTATTAATCTCTTTTTTGTTTGTTTGTTTTTGAGACAAAGCCTCAAGCTGTCACCCGGGATAGAGTGCTGTGGCATCACAGCTCACAGCAACCTCCACTTCCTGGGCTCAAGTGAGTCTTTTGGCTCCGCCTCCCAAGTAGCTGGGACTACAGGCGCCTGCCACAATGTCTGGCCTTTTTTTTTTTTTTTTTGGTTGCAGCCGTCATTTTTGTTTGATAGGCCCGGGCTGGATTCGAACCCACCAGCTCAGGTATACGTGGTTGGGGCCTTAGCCCGTTGAGCCACAGGCGCCAAGCCTGGGAAATTTTCATTTACAATATTCTCTAGAATGGTTTCCATTCCTCTGGGACATTCTTCTTCTCCTTCAGGGGTACCTATAACTTGTTTGTTTGAACGCTTCATAAAGTCCCATAATTCTGTCAGTGAACGTTCTGCTTTCTCCCTCTTCTTTTCGGCCTGTTTAACTATCTGAGTTATCTCAAGAGCCTTATCCTCTACCTCTGAGATTCTTTCTTCTGCATGGTCTAATCGGTTGTTAATACTTTCTATTGCATCCTTAAGTTCCCAAATTGACTGCTTCAGCTCCTTCAGCTCTGCTATATCCTTTTTATATACTTCATATCGTTCATCTCTTATTTGATTCTGTTTTTGAATTTCCTTTTGGCTGTTATCCACTTTCTCAGCAATTTCTTTCATTGCTTTTGATTATTTTCCACTTTCTCAGCAATTTCCTTTATTGTTTTCATTATCTGAACTTTAAATTTCCCTTCTAACATTTCTATATAGGAGGGATCTTCTGCGGCAGCTATCTCACGATCCCTATTAGGGGTTACTCTGGCCTGGGGTTTTATGTTGCCAGAATTTTTCTGCTGATTCTTCCTCATGAGTGCTTTCTTGTATCTGTTTCCTTACCCTAATTTTCCTTTCACTTCTTTTTGCTCTTTAAGTTACTGTGGCACTGGCCAGACGTTTTAATGAGTCCTTCTGGTGGAAGACCAGAAGGATGAGAAGATTAAAGAGCAAGAAGGGAACAAGGATTTAAAGAAGAGAGAAAGGGAAAAAGAAAAAAAAGAGAGAGAGAAAGAAGAAGGGGTGAGTAAATAGAAATATTGACAAAAAGAAGAGAGGCAGTGAAAGAGCGAAACAGGAGAAATGTAGGTGTGTGGTAGGGTACTAGGGCCCAACCTTAAAGACCTCCTACCTCTGGGGGTGCTTGGGTTGGGTGATTCACTTCAGGTCAACAGTTCTTAGCCAGCCAGCTCAGAGACAGTACTCCACCTCCACCAGGTATAGAGGAAAGACAAAAATAGTGTAAATCAAACTGAAAGAAACAAACAGAAACCCTTATGAGATAGAATTGGGGGGGGAATAATAGGGACCAAAACACTAGCAAAAATGAAATTCTATTTGCTGAAGAAGGCAAAAATGGAAGGTTATATTTAAACTAGAATGGTGAAAAAAAAAAAGAAAAAAAATGTCAAGGAAACATGTTAAAATTAAAAAACCCCAAAAACCCAAAAAACAAAAACAAAAACCCCACAACCAAGCAGTATATATATCTTTCTAAGTATTGACCGGGCAACAGGTGATCTTCTGAGGTATGAAATGTTAATCACAATGTGATACAGCTGTACAAGGTGGAGACTAGAGGCCTCTGCTGATTTCTCAGATCCTGCAGACTTGGGAGCCCAAATGTCTCCTTAGCCCACTCAAAAAACACTCCAAACCATGAACCTGGGCCAAGCAGAAGCTTTCCAAGGAAAGCACTTATCTCTGGGAGCTCTCCTGGCATGGCTGCCTGCTTACCTAGTGTGCCAAATCTCGGGGGCATAGTCTTCTTCTACAATCCTGAGGGCCAAGGCTGTTAATCTGCCAAATACTTGGATCTCTGCACTTGCCCAGTGTCTCAGTCACTTGATTACTCACCCAAGATCTCCCTGCCGAACCCGGCCTTGCAGCACGCAGGGGCAGCCCGTAGCTGAATGATATTAGCTCCTTTCCAGCTCAGCAGCTCAGTCTGCGGCCCCAGACAACAACTGAAGTCATCTGCACACTGGCCCAGGATCTCCCACGACATTTCAATTGAGTGTCCAAGTCCATAAAAACTAAAACAGCCCACAGGTAAGACTTTTTCTGCTTGCAATCTTACTGTTTCTATGGTTACAGCTGCAGGTGGCCTCCGACCGAACAAAGGCATCTACCATTTGCCAGTTGTGGTCCAGAAGTCTCTCACTGACTTCCTTTGTCACCAATTGGACCCTCTGGGCAAAAGCCACTGGAATCTTCCTATTCTCACTGCTCCTGGTTGCACAGAAGCTGTTACTTGGCCACCATCTTCAATCTGACTCTGGGAATAGAGTTTTTGTAATAATTGTTGAGAATCTTTTGTATCTCTGTGGCATCTGTTGTTATTTCCCCTTTATCATTTCTGATCGTAGTTATTAGAGATCTTGTTTTTCTGTTTCTGGTTAGTCTAGCCAAGTGTATCAATTTTATTAATCTTTTCAAAGAACCAGCTTTTTGTTTTGCTGATCTTTTGTATAATTCTTTTTTTTTTCAATTTCATTTAATTCTACTCAAATTTTGGTTATTTCTTTTCTTCTGCTGAGTTGGGATTAGATTGTTCTTTCTTTTCCTGTTTTTTGAGATGGCCTGGTAAGTTGCTAACTTGTTCTCTTTCTGTTTTCTTGATGAAGTCATCTAATGCTATAAAATTCCTGCTAAGGACTGCCTTTGCGATATCTCACAGGTTTTGATAGTTTGTGGTTTCATTATCATTTTGTTCCAGAAATCTAATGATCTCCTTTTTGATCTTGTGTGTGACCAAGCTATCATTCAGCATAAGGTTATTTAGTTTCCATGATTTTATTTGAATATGAAGATTCCTGTTGCTGTTGAATTCAACTTTTATTCCATGGTGATTTGAGAAGATACAGTGGATAATTTCTATTCTTATGAATTGGTTGAGGTTAACTTTGTTGTCTAAGATATGATCAATTTTGGAGGATGATTCATGGACTGATGAGAAGAATTTTTATTTGGTTTTGTTAGGATAAAGTGTTCTATGAATGTCTGTTAAGTCCATTTGTTCTAGCAACTTGTTTAATTCCATTATTTCTTTGTTTAGTTTCTTTTTGGAGGATCTGTCCAGTCCTGCCAATGGGGTGTTAAGTCCTCCAACTTTTATAGTGTGGGACGATATCATATTGTTCAGATCAGTTAGGGTTTGTTGTATATATCAAGGAACATTCAGATAAGGTGCAAGATATTAACTATTGAAATCTCTTCATATTGTGTTTCCCTTGACCAGTATGTAGTGTCCATCATTGTCATTATTTTTGTTGGTTTGAATCTTCATACAATATTCCAACCCCAGTTTTTTTCTGCTTGAAATATCCTTGCCTGTCCCTTTACCCTGAGTCTTGTTTTATCTTTTGAGGTAAAGTGAGATTCTTGCAGACAACAGATATCTGGCCTGAGGGTTTTTTTTTTTTTTTTCATTGAGACAGAGCCTCAAGCTGTCACCCTGGTTAGAGGGCCATGGTGTCATAGCTCACAACAACCTCCAACTCTTGAGCTTAAGCAATTCTCTTGCCTCAGCCTCCCAAGTAGCTTGGACTACAGATGCCCATCGCAATGCCCGGCTATTTTTTGGTTGCAGTTGTTGTTGTTTGGCAGGCCCAGGCTGGATTCGAACACACCAGCTCTGGTGTATGTGGCTGGCACCTTAGCCACTTGAGCTATAGGTGCCGAGCCTAGCCTGAGTTTTTGTATCCAGATGGCCAGCCTATGCTTCTTTAAAGGAGAGTTCAAACCATTCACATTAATTGAGAGAATTGATAGATGTGGTGGAGTTCTGGCCATCTTATTTTTCAGAAGTCCAGAGCTTAATTTCATGCCTCTCACCATTGTGGAAGAAAGGCTTTGTTCATTAATTTCTAGTTTACTTTGGTTGTGTACCCTTCTGTTGATTGTTATGAAGAAGAGTCTGAGTATTACCTGTAGAGCTGGTCGAGTCATGGCAAATTTCCTCAGCATGTGGATGTCAGTGAAGTATTTGATTTATCCATCACAAAGGGAACTCAAGTTAGCATGGTAGAGGATCCTGGGCTGAAAAATGTTTTGTTTAAGAAGGTTGGCGGTGCCTGTGGCTCAGTGAGTAAGGCGCTGGCCCCATATGCCAGAGGTGGTGGGTTCAAACCCAGCCCCGGCCAAAAACTGCAAAAAAAAAAAAAAGAAGGTTGAAGGTCAGTGACCATCCTTTTCTGGCTTGGAAAGTTTCAGTTACAAGATCTGTAGTCATCCTTATACTTTTCCCTTTGTAAGTAATACTTTTCTTATGATTGGCTGCTTGCAGAAGTTTCTCCTTCATATTAATATTGGCAAAATTAATTACAATTAGTCTAGGAGATGTTTTGTTTGGATTGAGTCATTTTGGGGTTCTGAAACAATCTACAATCTGAATTTCTGTGTCTCTTCCAATACTTGGGAAGTTTTGTGCCATAATGTCTTGAAGCAGAGAATTTGTGCCTTTGGGAACATCCTCTTTTCCTTCAGGAATCCCTATAATTCCAATATTTGATTTCTTGGAATGATTTCATAACTCTCTCAGGGAATATTCTGTTCTTTGTCTCTATTTTTCTGCCTTTTTGAATGCTTGGGCTAGTTCAAAAGTCTTGTCTTCTTTATCTGAGAGTCTTTCTTTGCACTGCTATACTCTATTTCTGAGGGACACTACTGTAGTTTGAAGCTCCTCAAATACCTTTTTCAATTCCCTAAGCTGTGCTATATCTTTCCTCATTATGTCCATATCCATGGTAACTTTGTCTTTGAAATCATTAATTTCTTGAGACAACTTCTGAACTACTTTTTTGTTCTCTGTTTCCATCTGTTTCTCCTTTCCAAAATAATTTTATTTGCCATCCATATCCTAAATTCTATTTCTGGCATTTCAGCAATTTCTCTGTGAGTGGAATTCTCTGTTTTATTTTCTTTCATGTTCCCAGGAAGCATTGATATGCTATGATTTTTCATGTTGTCAGAGTTCTTCAGCTGATTCCTCCTCATGAGTAGTTTTAGCTTTTTCTCTTTTTCTCCTTTTTAGTATGTTAATTATACTTTTTTAAGTTAAATTGTCAGGTTGTTCCTGATTTGTCCACTCTTCACCATTGTGATGCCACCACTGCACTAACAAAGGCAGACAAGTGGTGAATCTACAACCCCAAACAATGTTTCCAGGGGGAAAAGACTCTTACACAATACTGGCCTAGAGTTCCAATTAAAGTCACTCTGCCAGTGCTGGCTCCACCCACCAAATCAAGCTCAGGAGGCTGCCCACCTGACAGTGCTGGCCCAGAGTTCAGGAGAGATGCTTATGTGCTGGGTACTGTCCAGACATTTTAATGCTGAGGATTGCAGCTCTGTGGACAGCATAGGCCCAGAGCTCAAAGTCACTGAGGCAGTAGTGGGCACCACCTACCCAGTCAAGCTCAGGTGGCTGCTTCTGGGTGGGGGGGGTGCAGGTCTAAAGTTGAGATAAGAGTTGTTCAGTCACCAGGCACAGCCCACCTAATTGAGCTCAGAGAGCCTGCACCCAGCAGAGAGGGTTAATCCAAAGTTTAGTCCAAAATTGCTTAAACCCTGGCCCTACACATCCAATTGAGCTCAAAGAGACTGCCCATTGGAGAGTGCTAATCTAAAGTTCAGTCCAAATTCACTTAAACCTTGGCTCCGTCCATCCAGTTGAGCTCAGAGAGCCTTGCCTGGTGGAGGCCAGAGGTCCAAAGTTCAGTTCAAGGTTACTTAAACCCTGGCCCCAACCATCCATTTCAGCTCAGAGAGCCCTGTCTGGTGGAGGGCAGAGGCCCAAAGTTCAGTCTAAAGTCCCTTAAACCCCAGCCCTGCCCTTTCAGTTGAGCTCAGAGAGCTTTGCTTGGTAGAGGCCAGAAGTCCAAAATTTAGTTCAAAGTTACTGAGATACCTGTCTGCCCATCCAGTAAAGCTCAGAGAGCTGTGCTTGGCATAGGGGGCAGGTCCAAAGTTCAGTCACTTGTGAAAATCATTTAAGCACTGGTCTCACCCACCCAGTGGAGTTCAGAAGTTCTGAAGGGCAGAAAACAGAGCTGTCTGATTCCTGAGGAGCTGGAGATGAGTAGTTCACCCTTTCCCCCAAAAAGGTTGGACTGCCATGCTATTGTTTTTGCGCTGCAGCTCTGTGTCCAGCAGACTTACCAGCTTCCCAGTGAGCTCATCGAACACTCTGGACTTAAGAGTGGGCAGTCCTTCTAGCAACTAGAGTAGAGGAAGGGCGATCTGGGTACTCAGGATTATAGGAAAAATATTTGGTCTTTTGTGTCAGACATAGTGGGGCCTAGTCTCATGGTGGGACCTTAATAATGAATTAGCAACTGCTCTCCCATTTGATGAGGTGAAGAGACTTTTGAACCTAGTTCGCTGGCTGACTGGTTGCTCACCATGGAGCTCCAGTATGGGGGGATGGATCTCCAGTCCTCTGGCAGCTGGGCTCATACCTGTTTTTTTTTTTTTTTCCACTTTCTTGTTTCTTCCCCTTGGTTCAGCCTGGGCAATGTGGACCTCACGCAGTCCTCTTAGTGTGGTACTCCTTTCATTTGGCTTCCAGCCACTTCAGTCCAATATCTCTCCCTTTGGGCATGAGCCCTGGTGAAAGCTGCTTCTAGTCAGCCATGGTCCCAAATTTCCCCCTGGTTTTGTTTTTATTACTAAGAATAGCTTTAGCTATATGGGGTTTCTTCTGGTTCTATACAAAAGGAAGAATTATTTTTTCCAATTCCTTAAAGTATGACATTCATATTTTAGTGGGGATTGCATTCAATTTGGGTAGTATAGTTTTGGGTATTATAGCCATTTTAGCAATTTGGACTTTTCCCAGCCATGAGCATGGTATGTTCTTCCATTTGTTAATATCCTCTGCTGTTTCTTTTCTTAGCGTTTCATAATTTTCTTTGTAGAGGTCCTTCACCTCTTTTCTTATGTATATTCCTAGATATTTCATTTCTTTTGAAGCTACTGTGAAGGGAATTGTGTCCTTGATTAGCTTCTCAACTTGGCTTTTATTGGCATATACAACAGCTACTGATTTGTGGAAATTAATTGTATATCCTGAGACATTGCTGTATTTTTTGATCACTCCCAGGATCTTGTGGTTGAGTTTTTGGGGTTTTCTAAGTACAAGGTTATATTGTCCACAATGAGCAAGAGTTTGACCTCCTCTACACTGATATGAATGCCCTTTGCCCTTTATTACTTTCTTTTGTGTGATTATATTGGCTAGAGCTTCCAACACCATGTTGAATAGTAGTGGTGATAGAGGACAACCTTGTCTGGTTCTAGTTTTAAGTGGAAAGCTTTCAGTTTTAATCTATTCAGTATAATATTAGGTATAGGTTTGTCATAGATGGCTTTGATCAGTTTAAGAAATGTGCCACCTATGCCTATGTTTTTCAGAGTTCTAATTATAAAAGGATGTTGAATTTTATTGAATGATTTTTCTGTATCTATTGAGAGGATCATGGTATTTGTTTTTGCTTCTGTTGATATGGTGAATTACATTTATGGACTTGTGTATGTTAAGCCAGCCTTGCTGGTTTTTTCCCTGGGATGAAACCTACTTGATCGTGATGAATTTTTTTTTTTTTTAATGTGTACCTGTAATCTATTGGCTAGAATTCTATTGAGAATTGAGAACTTTTGCATCTATATTTATTAGTGAAAGTGGTCTGTTTTTCTCCTTTATAGTTGGGTCCTTTCTTGGTTTTGGTGTCAGGGTGATGTTTGCTTCATAGAATGTGTTGGGGGTAGATTCCTTCCTTCTCAATGTTTGGGAATAGGTTCTGCAAAATAAGTGCAAGGTCTTCTTTGAAGGTTTAATAGAATTGTGGTGTGACATCATCTGGTCAAGGACATTTTTTTAATTGGGAGATTTTTTATTGTTTCTTTGAGCTCAGTTCTTGAAATTAGTCAGTTCAAGAGATCTGTTTCTTCTTGATTAAGTCTAGGGAGAGGCTGTGGTTTCAGGTATTGATCCATTTCCTCCACCTTGTCAAAGTTCTGGGCAGAGTTTCTTGTAGTACTCAGAGCTAATCTCTCCTATCTCTGTGACATCTGTTGTTATTTCCCCTGTATTGTTTCTGATTGAGATTATTAGAGATTTTACTTTTCTGTTTCTAGTTAATATAGCCAATGGTTTACCAATTTTATTTATTTTTTGAAAAGCCAACTTTTTGTTTCATTAATTTTCTGAATGTTTGTTTTGTTTACAATTTCATTAATCTCTGATTTAATTTTGGTTATTTCTTTTCTTTTGCTGGGTTTAGGATTAGATCGTTCTTTTTCCAATTATATAAGATCGTTCATGAGTTTATTGGATGTACTCTCTTTCTACTTTTCAAATGTATGCATCTAATGCAATAAATTTCCCTCTTAAGACTGCTTTTACTATATCCCACAGGTTTTGATAACTTGTGTCTTCATTGTTACTATGTTTGAGGAATTTAATAATTTCCTCCTTTATCTCTTCTTGGACCCAACTATCATTCATTATAATATTATTTAATTTCCAAGTGTTTGTATGGGGATGAGTGTTGGTTTTCTTTTGAGACAGTTCTGCTATGTTGCCCTCAGTATAGTACCATGGCATCATAGCTTGCAGCAACCTCAAATTCTTGGGCTCCAGCGATTCTCTTGTCTCAGCTTTCCAAGTAGCTGGGACTACAGGCACCTGCCACAATGCCTGGCTATTTTTTGTTGTAGTTGTCATTGTTGTTTGGCAGGCCTGGGCTGGATTTGAACCTGCCAGCAGCGATGTACATGGCTGGTGCCCTAGCCGTTGAGCTACAGACTCTGATCCTGGATGGGTATTTTGTTGGAGTTGAGTTCCAGCTTTATTGCCTTGTGGTCTGAGAAGTTACAAGGTATAATTTCTGTTCTTTTAATTTTGCTGAGGTTTGATTTGTATCCACGGATGTGGTTGATTTTAGAGTACATATCATGAGCTGATGCAAAAAATGTATATTCCTATTTTGGGGATGGTTTGTTCTGTATATGTCCATTAGTCCCATTTGTTTTAGGGGCACATTTATGTTCTTTGTATCTTTGTTTAGTTTCTGTTTATAGGATCTGTCCAGTTCTTGTAGAGGGGTGTTAAAGTCCCCGACTATTATGTTGTTATGGGATAGCATATTTCTCAGACTCATCAACATCTGTTTCATAAATCTGGGACCATAAAGGTGAGCGCATACATATTTAAAATTGAAATGTCTTTTTGTTGTATTGTTCCTTTGATCAGTATAATGTCTACATCTTTGTCTTTCTTAACTTTAGTTGCCTTAAGTCCACCTGTATCTGAAAATAAGATTGCTCCTTATTACTCCTTTCTTCTGATTTCCATTTGCTTTGAAATACTGTTTTCCATCCCTTAACCCCAAGTCTTTATTTGTCCTTCAAGGCTAGGTGTGTCTCCTGGAAACAGCATACGTTTGGCTTGTGCTTTTTTACCCAGTCAGCTGGCCTGTGCCTCTTCAGTGGTGAATTCAATCCATTGACATTTATTGAGAGAAGGGTTAAGTGTGATGGAGTTCTATTCCTCTTATTTTGTGAGAGTCCATTGTGTAGTTTTATCTTTTGCTCCATTGTGGAAGCTAAGTTTTGACCTTTTAACTTCTGGGTGATTACTTTTCTGGTGGTCCATTGTGATGGTCAGTGTTCAGAATACGTCCAAGTATTTCCTGCATAGCTGTTCTTGTTGTGGCAGATTTTCTCAGTGCTTATATATCCACAAAAGATTTGATTTTGCCATCAATTTCGAAGCTTAGTTTAGCAGGATACAGAATTCTCAGCTGTAAAATTATTTTGTTTAAGTAGCAGGTGCAGAATTCTCAGCTGAAAATTGTTTTGTTTAAGAATGTTGAAGTTGGATGACCATGCTCTTTTTGGTTGAAAAGTTTCTGTTGAAAAGTGTACTGTCATCCTAACTGGTTCTACCTCTGTAAGTCAGTTGGCACTTACTCCTTGCTGCTTGCAGAATTTTTTCTTTGATTTGACTTTGGGCAGGTTCTTTACAATGTGTCTTTGAGAGACTCTGTTTGAGTTGAGACGATCCAGAGTATGACATCCATCTTGCAGGAGTGCTTTGGTATCTGGGGTCTTTAGTGAAACTTGAGTAGTTTTCATTTATGATAGTCTCCAGGAGGGCTTCCGTTCCTTTGGGACCATCTTCTTCCCCTTTGGGAATCCCTATTATTCAAATGTTTGAATGCTTCATGGAGTCTTATAGTTCTCTAAGCTCCTGTTCTGCTTTCTCTCTCTTCTTTTCTGCCTCTTTAATTGCCTGAGTTAACTCAAAACTTTATCTTCTAGTTCTGAGGTTCTTTCTTCTTCATGGTTTAATCTATTTTTGATACTTTCTAGTGCATCTTTACATTCCCTGATTATCTCCTTCATTTCTTTAAGCTCTGCCATATCCTTTCTATATTCTACATGCCTCTTGTCTTTTCATTTTCTTGTCCATTTATTTTATTGTCTTTAATATCCATATTTTAAATTCCCTTTCTGTCAAGTCCATTAATTCTTTATAGGTAGTAGCTGCCTCACGGTCCTTTGGGGGAGTTCCTCTGTTTGGGCTTTTCATGTTGTCCATATCTTCCTGTTGGTTCCTCCTCATGTGTTCTTTCTACGTGTTCATCTCCTTGTCCTCGTTTTTCCTCTTCACTGCCTTCTTTGCTTCAAATTACCTCAGAGCTTAGGTCTTGAAGTGGCCTCAGCCTGAGCAAAGCCAAATTCTCCCTCATGACCAAATAAACAGAAGTCCTTGCTCTTGATGACTGCACGTTGCAATATGTTGCCAGGACACCAGTTGGCACTGTGGATTTTTTAGGAGACAGAGAGCATAGCCAGCAACCTCTGTGGTCCTTATCCCAAAGTTAGTTATCTTCAATGATCGCCTGATTGTTTTCCTCAGCCTTCATATCCTGCTAGGTTGGGATCTTAAAGCTCACAAGAATGCTTCAGGGGCAGGTCTCACAGTGCTCCCTGACTCTAGTTCCCCTGGGGTGATGGAGTCCCTCAGCCTGACATAAGAGTGGAGTTCTGATCCCGGCAGGCAGAATTAAGATGGCTGTGCTTTTGGCCCCTGCTATGACCTTCCCACATGGAAGCCCCCTGGCCATGGAGACCTTCTCAGTATGGCTGCCTTGCCCTCCCCAAACCTATGGTAAATCTGCTGTAACCATCATTCAAATGTGGTTGCTGTATACTGTTTGAGTCTGCCCACTCTTCCAAGCTTTCCATTCAATGTGCATCTTCTCCCAAGAACTGTAAACTCCAGAATGGCTTCCTTCCATCCTAGTCATCTGTGGAGGGCCAGCTGTTTGTAATCACTTGCCTAATTCATCAGATTCCCACCACTCTGGATCATATGCTGTATCCAGCTGGTCACCTCCTGGCTGTGCTCCCTGAGCTATGACCGTGGGTAAGGTGCCTGCACCAGGTACAGCTGGTTTTTTTTCCCCAGCTGTTCTAGGTGAGCTCAGCTGAACTATCCTTCTCATCTGCCATCTTGCTCTGCCTGCTCTCAAACTCTTAACTATGTGATCTTGGACAAATCATTTATTCTTTCTAGGCCTTAGTTTTTTAAAAATATGTACAACAGAAATAATAGTTGAGCAACTCATTTAATCTTCACAGAAATTCTGTGAAATAGAGTCTCTCATTATCTTTCTTTCTTAGATTGATGTGGAAACTAAGGAACAAAGAGGTTATGTGACTTTTCCAAGGTCATTCATTTTATAAATGGTGAAGTGAAAAAAATCTGCCTCAAGTAGTCTGAGTCTTTGGTCTTAATTATTACTCTGTATTATCACGTTTTGTTACTGTGAATGACATTGTATTATGTATGTAAAGTATTAATACATTGCTCAATACATAGTAGGTACTTAGGTAATGGTAGTGATTCTGTTCTTTTAGATGAATCACTACATGGTTGCCTCATAAAGTGATCTTTGACATGAAGGACTCTGTACCGAAAGAAATTAGAAAAACCTTGGGGGAGAGGGGGATAGACCACAAATGGGTAGATTAATATAGGGTTATAGAAACATCTATCTAGTTCTCAGAAGGTTAGAAGTACTCTCTCTGCTGCTGAAGCTGCCCAGAGTGGCCCTTGAGCCCCTGCAGGAGTAGGGAAGGGCAAGAGCGTCCTATTAGGCAGTGTGGTCAGTTAATTCGGAGGAAAGTAAACACTCTAGGATCTTTCAAGAGTTTACTTCTGTCTCAAAAAGGAACCACTGTTTTCTTTAGAGCCACAGTCAGAACCAATTTAGAAGATTACATTCTATAAAAACAAAAAGAGTTAAATAAAACAACAGAAAAACCCTTGTTTGACAAGGCATTGGTTATCTATACCATGTCATCAAGTGAGTTTTTCAGGACACTAACTTTCACACTTCCTAATTTAGGAGTAAGCTGCAGTTCTCATGTGCATATGATGTCCTTTTTTTGTAAGCTCCCACCAGGAAATCATCAAACTTTGTAGCAGAGAAAACTTTATTAGAATTTCAACACAATGAAAACTACTAAAATAAGTTCATATTTTTTTCTTGAGATCCTCTCCTCCCAAACTTGGGTCTTTTTCTCCCCTATTGCCTACTCTGACATGTGAAAAAGAAGAGAAAGGTAGGTGTTTCTGCCTTTGGGGGAAATGTGAGATCTTCCACTTAAACTTGCTCTCATTTGTGTTTTTCTTTCTTGGCTTATTTATATAAGAAGCCAGAAGCTGTGAAAATAAAAATCATGAAGTTATCCATGAGACATGCAGAAGCAGCCTCCTTGATGATAAACAAGCTCAGCTGCAGGAAGATCTGCAGTCTGATACTCATTACTGAAAAACTTCCACTGGATGGACAGTTTGCCCAGATGAGTTAATTAATTTTAAGAGTTCTCTGTCTTCTTAGAAATATACCATTCCAGATTGGCTCAAAACATGTTTATTTTGAACATTCATCAGTAATCTGGGTCAGCCACCCCACAGCTTGGTTTGCTTTAGTGCCAGCTGCATGTGGCAGAAAAGTTAATTAGATGTCTCTTGTTATGTTAAAAGGGGAAAAGTCATGTGGGGGAACAGGACTCTTGCAGAGAAGGGAGTGTGGAATTTCCAATTTTCCTCGGAACTGAGAAGTCATGAGCACACAGACACGTTCAAATGGATCCATAAGGAACTCAGACTTTCCCTAAGGATAGCTTCTCATTTCTACAAACGAATTTCCATTTTAATATACTAAAAATATTTAAACAAATTATTTCACTTGTTAAAAGGGTTTCTATCCCAAATTTATGCTGCCTTCTAAGCACTATTTGAGTCCAACTTTGCTCCCATATTTTCTCATACTGCAGTGACTTTAAGATTTTTTTTTTAACTTAATGATTTTTTAATTAAATATCTTTGAAATGGTGGTAGGCTGGAGCCAAGAAGCATTACTTAGGAAATTTATTTTAGAGATATATATTGTTATTTACTCAATGAGTGACTAATGGGCTCTATTTTTTTATTTTTTATTTCTTTTTTCTTTCAAGGATTTTTTTTTATTAAATCATAGCTGTGTATATTAGTGCAATCAAGGGGTACAATGTGCTGGCTTCATATGCAATCTGAAATGTTTCCATCAAACTGTTTAACGTAGCCTTCATGGCATTTTCTTAGTTATTGTATGAAGACATTTGTATTCTGCATTTAGTAAGTTTCTAGAATGTTAATCTCATCCAAAACCATCCTCACTAGGATAATGTTTGAGCAAGTATCTGGGCCCTCCGTGGCCCAGTTAAGTTGACACAAAATTATCCATAGCAGGCTGGTTGGGGCAGTATGGCCTTCTTTTCAAGTGTAGATGAAGAGAATTGGGTTTTTCTAATATCCAAAAGCTAGCAAAGTAATAATTTAACTAATTTTCTTTTGAGTTATAGGTGATGCCTTTAACTTTTATCTTTAAATCTATACTCCCTGGAACACTGATCTAAAACATAGTTAGGGCATCTCATGAACTGGTTCAGGACGCAGAGCTGAGAGTTCTAAATGTTGTTCCTTGTCTCCCACTTTGATTATTAGTCAATTATAACAATAATAATAAGAGGTAATATTTAGCCTTTACCACATAGCAGACACTGTTCTAAAGGCTTTACTTACATGAATTCATTTAGTCATTTTAGCCACCCTCTGTGCTAGGACCATTGCAACCTTTATTTTACAGATAAGAAAATAAGGCACAGAGATGTCACATGTTTACTGAGGGTACATTGTTAGGGACAGAGTTGCTGTTTAAGCACCAGTGATCTGGCTGCAAGTTAGGAAGAGACCAGAGACGATCTGGTGCAATCCCTTGATTTTAAAAATGAAGGAAAGGAGGGTGGTGCCTGTGGCTCAAAGGAGTAGAGCATTGTCCCCATATGCCGGCGGTGGCAGGTTCAAACCCAGGTCCAGCCAAAAACAAACAAACAAACACACAAAATAAATAAAATAAAAACGAAGGAAAGGAGGGTGTAAAGGATTTGCCCAGAATCATGTGACCTCTAGGAGGTAAAGCTGGGATTCATCCTCAGGCACTGCCTCCCCCCACCCCAGGTTCTTTCCCGTGATAGTGCCCTAACTATAGTCACCTTTCTCCTGGGCTCCTCAGCCCCGTGCAGCACCGTCTTCTCCTGCTTCTGGGATGGAGGCCTCCCGAGGCTAAAACTTCGTGGGAGAGTGTGGGATGGGCCAGCTGTTCAATAGCGCATACTTGAACAGTCAGCACAAAACATCTTTAAAGTTGGTCCTGAAGACATTTGACCAAAGTTCAGACTTGTACCTGATGTAGCCTGGATTGCCTTTTAGCCAGCATTGTCCACCATGCGTCCTGTTCCGTGTAGTGCCTTCGGGGGGGACGGTAACAGCCGTGTGCTGCAGGGGCCGAGGGCTGAACACTGGAGAGAAGCCACCCCAGTAATTCTGCAGCTAACGAGTTCGGGTGGCTGTGTTCTCATTAAACTCATTTCAGATTGCACTTTGTTATTACAACAAAATACCTCCTGTTATTTTTCATAGAAAATTCTCAACAAATAACACCTGACTATATACATTTTGTGTCCTGGGGTACAAGGGTCATTAGTGCTATTTGAAAAATATGTTTTGGTTTTCCTCTGGGCGTCGCACTGTCCTCTGGAAGTAAATGTGTCCGTCTGGTTGGGTGTGGCCAGCGAATCATGAGTGGGGTCAGGTGTGTGCCTCTCAGGGTGGAAGTTCTAAGAGTGAGTGCTCCTTCTCCACCGTCCCTCCTCCTGCACAGACGGGGCCGCTCCCGGCCTGGTTTCTGCTCAAGGAGGGCAGAGCCCCCAGGCCAGCCAGCTTGGACAGGAGCGTGGGTAAGAAGTGAAGTGTTGTGTGGCCCTCCCACAAATATTTATAAGTACGTATCTCTCTGTCTATTCAAATTTTTCCTGTGCCATAATAATAGATTTATAGGAGGTTGCAAAAGTAATACAGAGAAATCTCATATAACCTTCTTTGGTATTTGTTCCACGGAGATAACTTACATTATTACAGTGTTTCTTTAAGTCGCTGAGATTTGAGGGGTTGCCTTGGCATTAACTATTCTCTTTTGACTAATAGAGGGACTTTCTTTTCTTTCTTTTTTTTTTTTTTTTTTTTTTTTTGCAGTTTTGGCTGGGGCCAGGCTTGAACCCACTGCCCCCAGTACATGGGGCCAGCGCCCTACTCCTTGAGCCAGAGGAGCCGCCCTAGAGGGACTTTCTTGATTACAGAGACCTGAGACCCCTCCAAGCTCTGCCACATTCAGCTTGCCACCTCCTTTGTCAAACAGCATATTGCGCCCTGTGCTGCAGTTCCTGGTGTATTTTTTTATTCTCCTGCCAGATCACAAGTTCCCTAAGAAAATACATCTTACTCGTCTTTAAATCGCTCCCGGCACATTGTTGTAGAAGCGCTCTGGAATATTTATTCATGACTAAATGATGGATTGCGGTGTAGCTGTTAGCCTTTTAGGAGAGGATGGGAAAGAAGAAGCTCGTCTGTGGACATACGAGGAATTACATGTCGTAAAGGTCATCACAGCCCAGCTTCTTCAGTACTGAGCAATGGGATCAACCAGAGACGTGTGAAAGCCTGGGAGGCTGAATTCTAAAGTATTTGGCAACAGTGGGGCAGGCAGAGATAGAGATTTCGCTGGGCATGGGATTCTCCCTGGCACCACTCACAGGCCCCTTTGCTCCCTAATTTGCCACTTAGGCTGTAGATTTTCAGAGTCTTAAAACATTTATTTGTGAATATAGGTCTCTTTAAAGTCACGATTTTCATTCTGCAACCATGGTACAATCCCTTCCCCGACTATCATATTTTTCAAACCATCCACCTTTGTGTTGTGAGTTGCATGAGCAGAGCATATTCCCCTGTGTTATGTGTTGGGGACATTTGTGTAGCTGTGTCTATAATGGGCTGTTGCCTGAGACAAAACTGGGAAACTGGCCCTCTGTCATCTGTTTCTAAGGCCGTTCATCATTCCTGTGTTGCTGATGTGCCAAGAGATGTCTGTGGCCTTCCCTCCGTGTCGCAAAATACCCACTCATCCTCACCAATCTCTTTCAGGCCCCGTCCGGTCTCCCTCTGTGCTCTCACCAGTGTTTTCCACAACCCTCCTAAGGTGGGCTTTGTCACAGAAATGAGCAGAGTCCCGTAGGGAGGCGGACTGGTCTGGACACATCCCAGGCTTCTGCCCAGGTTACACCCAGTCCCACGCTCCCTTTCACTCTTCGTACCCTACTAATGTGTGGTTAACCCAGTGCTTCCATACCAAGAAGATGATTAGATCACAGAGCAGCTACAGCCATTCTTGATTAATTCTTTATCTTTCTTTTGAGAATAAAAGCCAAAGATAAATACTTGAAGGTCTTCAGAAAATGATTTCGAAGATACACAAGTGTCAGGAGAGATGATTCTGAATCATCAGATTACCCTTGTTAAGCCACATTCCAGGATGAGGTGAACAAAAATAAACACCTCCCCCCAAATTTATTTCCTGGGAAGAAAGGTAGTGTGGCAATGTATTTGGTCCTCGTGGCTCATTAAACACGTAGGTATCCTGTTGATCTTCTTGTATGGAAGAACTTAAATTAGATACTACCGATGAGTAGAAATAAACCAAATACTGGCTGCAACTTCTGGGAGTACATCTGATAGACATGCTTGAAATCAAAAGACTTCTCCCAAATGTGTGTGTGTCCAGAGTGGAGGTGGGAAAGATTGACAGAGGGCAGAGGAGACCATCAGGTGGTGTCGGGCAAAGCCAGTCTAGGTCACTTGGGTTGGCTGACCTGGCACTTTGTTGGAAACAGGAGGGAAGCTGGCTTGAGAAAGCCCAGCTAACTTGTTGTGAAGGATTTCTTCTGGGAAAGGGCTCCCTGGCTTATTTTCAGTTACAGCTGAATAGTCCTTGGAGCTGATGCAAAGAGTTATGGAGCCTATTGTCTTCCAAATAATGTTTCCATGGCTAGTTGCTAGGATTGGGTATGTGCAGAGCATGGGCTGATGAGTGACTGGGTGGGCAAAATCAATCGGTCTGCCCATGTTGCCATGACAGCCAACAGGAGGGCGAGCCCTGGGGTAAAAATGAACCCCAGCGATGCAAAGAAGGCAGCTGCAGGAAGAATGTGCATGCCCGTGTCCTGTTGGCTACAGACAACCTTTGCTTGGCTGGGCACTTCTTACCGTCTAGAGGCCAGTCAGAAACCAGCTTGCGTGCCGCCTCGACAGAGGTGCCGCCCCCCCCCAGCTGCCCACTCTAAATTCTGTACCCCACCTCCCATCTTTCTTTAGCAGCCAAATCCATTTTCTTTTCTTTTTTTTTTTCAGTCATCACTGCTGATAATGTGTTTCAGTTATTTTTTCTTCTTTTTTATTAAATCATAGCTGTGTACATTAATGCAATCATGGGGTACAATGTGCTGGTTTTATATACAATTTGAAATATTTTCATTGAACTGGTTAACATAGCTTTCATGGTATTTTCTTAGTTATTATGTTCAGACATTTATATTCTACATTTAGTAAGTTTCACCTGTACCTTTCTAAGATGCTCTGTTGGTTATTTTCTTATTGTCTTCCCTGCCTCAGAATGTAATCCCCACGAAAACCGGGCCCTGTCCTCTCCCCATGGTGCCCATGGAGCATGCTGTAGAGCCCCGCCCAGAGGAGGTGCTCAATAAACTTTTGCCAGATGGAAAACCGTCTGGAGGAACACTGTATCTTATTCAACTTTAGATTTTTAATTCCTAGCTCAGAAACATTTATTAAGCAAAAAGTGGGCCACCACGTAGCAGAAGATTATCCCTGTGACCTTAGTCTTGCTTTCTCCTGGCATCGTCACAGGAGCCACCAGCCAATGAGAAGTCAGGGGAAGGAAGTGTGGGGTCCATTGAGCTGCTCTAAAGACGGCCGTGAGCCAGAGTGGCTGTCTGCTGGGGCTAGTGGCCCTCTCTAGGCCAGGTCATCCAGGGGTCAGATTCAGGAGGGTTACTTAAACTCTCAACTGGAGTTGAGGGAATAGTTTTTCTCTTCAGGGGACATTTGGCCATGTCTGGAGACATTTTTGATTGACATGACTCAGGTGACTAGGGGTGCTAAGCTTTCTGCAGTGCAGAGGATGACCCTCTGCGCGAAGGTTCAGCTGCCCCAAATGTGAATACTGCCAAAGCCGAGAAACCTTAAACTAAGGCAGTAAGATCGGAGACCAGGGAGCTAGCAAGCACACGGAGCAGGCTGGGGAGGCCTGGGACGGGGAGTGGTTAGACCGCAGAGGTTCAGAAACCCAGCCGGGGGAGAAGATTTAGGCCAGACGTCTGGAGATAAGCACAGGCTGCTAGCAGCACATGACTGCTTTGTGGAACAGGAGCCTCTTTTTATTTGCTTATTTATTTTAATTTCTTATCTTTACCAGTAAGTTGATAGGTAACATCGTATGTGTTTATCACGTACAACATGGTACTTTGAGGTGTGTCCGTGAAATCTCAGCGTATTCGTCCTTCTCTGACTTACCTCATTTAGGGTACTGCCCTCAAAACCCACCCAGTGACAGTACTAATTCCAATGACACCTTGAAATTGGGGGGCTAGGTTGGGGACAAAAAATGAAAAAGTCCAATGAAATGCAGTAGCTTTGGCAGCTAGTGGCTTGTCGAGCCTTTTCATAGCTGCAGTTCTTAAAGCTGTACTCGGAAAAACATCACCTTCCCCCGAGACTAAAGTGAAGGGCTGCAGGGGGAGCCACATGGCAATAGGTATTGCAGGCCACGTCGAGGCAACGGGGAGCCTTTCCTGAACAGCGGGCCTCAAGAGTCACACAAATGCGAGCATTTGCAAAATAATCTCTGCACTAAATAAACGCGTTTCTAAAGTTCACTTTTTGGGCAATGTGAGGAAATTATTTGGAACCGAAAAGTAAAGTCTCCACCCCCATGCATTCAAATCATCAAAACGTTGTCACAGAATCCAGAAAATAAAGTTAAAACATGAATAGAGGTCCACAGGCCCTCTTTCAAAATATATCTACTTATAAAGACTTCTGTACAACAAGAACAAGCAAAATTAAGGAATAAAGGAGAATGTGGTAGAATGGGGGAAATATTTTGAGTCATTTCACCATGTTATGCTTACTACGTAAAAAAGAATATTTACACATTTAAGTGAACAATAACTGGGTAATAAATAGAAACTTTAGTTGTTTTCTTCTGAACACTTGCTACATCTAGGTATTGGGGTTAGCATTTCAAGAACATTGCTTCATCTGATTCTTATACAACTCTGCAGAGGTGGGGTGTTATTCTTACTTGACATGTAAGGCAACTTAAGCTTAGAGAGGGTATGTAATTTAGTCAAGATGACATTCCAACGAGAAAACGCAGTAAACCAGCGTTTGAAAACAGCTTAACTTTACAATAAGGGAACATGAACTGGGCACTGGTCTCCCTGTGACCCTGCAACTCCATTTATGGAAAAAAAAAAAAGGCCCAAAGAATTAGGTCCTGGTTTCCAACCAGCAAGTAGGGAACAAATGGAGAAAAGTGCAGTGGGCAAAGCCGGGCAGAGGCGGACACTCTGGGCTGCGGGTGGGGGCCGGAGTCCCAGACACGTCTGCGCTCACCCGCGTACCCTCTCCAAGCAGTTTTTCTTAAAGAATGGAAAAGTAGAATAAATGTGTAGCCAGTGATATTTCAGTGTATCGACACTTTCCCGTTAGTGAGGAGGTGGTGGGGGACATGGAGGCGTGTGTCTGAGCGGACTCTGGCTGAGGAACATGAAATTACCTTCCTTAGGACGCCCCCTTCATCAGGGTCATGGGCTGGGGAGTGATTGTGACAGACATTGGACGAGACAGTAAGAAAACGTGATGACTTTTGATGAAGGTGGCCCACTTTTTGATGATTTTTGATGTAGGTTTACTGTTTTTTGTGCCTTTTCTTTTTTTTTTTTTTTTGTAGAACAGAGTCTCACTTTATCGCCGCTAGAGTGCCGTGGAGTCACAGCTCACAGCAACCTCCAACTCCTGGGCTTAGGCGATTCTCCTGCCTCAGCCTCCCAAGTAGCTGGGACCACAGGCACCTGCCACAACGCCCGACTAGTTTTCTGTTTTGCAGTTCGGCTGAGGCTGGGTTTGAACCCGCAACCCTCGGTATATGGGGCCAGCGCCCTACTCGCTGAGCCACCGGAGCCGCCCTTTTCATGCCTTTTCTTGACACAGTTTTTCCTCCTCAGGCATCATCTGGGTCACACCCTCCTACACACAGGCTCATGCTATCCTCATTTTTTCTGCAGAGCACTTACCACAGTCAGTAATTTCGTTTTCATTTTCCTCATGACTAGTTA